>OY726527.1:1546502-1650161 GCA_963383655.1 Bathymodiolus septemdierum
TAATGTTCATCACTTTTTTTTCACGGAACAGAAAATAATTCTATTTCACTAAATTTTGCTGTAAACAAGTTACTAGGTGTACAGCTTTTACCTGGTATCCCTTGTTAATAACCAAATAACTGGTATCCCTTGTTAATAACCAAATAACTGGTATCCCTTGTTAATAACCAAATAACTGGTATCCCTTGTTAATAACCAAATAACTGGTATCCCTTGTTAATAACCAAATAAGAAGGCATTTACTATTCAGCAAAGCTAAGTATCTATAATAGACTAGAGGCTCAGTGGGTTTGATCCTGTGTCGATCACCTTCCATTCTACTTTGAGGAAACTTAATACAGAACCTTCCATTGGTGCTTCCTACCAAATTTCGGTTCATTTGCTACTCAGTTTCAGAGGAGAAGATTTTTTAGAAATCGACCAACCAGAAACATGAATTGCCTATGGTGTCCATGTTTGTTAACGGATCGGGACTAAATTAGCAATCTTTATTGATGACCTTCCATAGATAATTCCTACCAAGCTTCGGTTCATTTGGCCGAGCAGTTTCAGAGGAGAAGATTTTTAGAAATTGACCAACCAGAAAGAAGAGTTGCCTATGGTGGCCATGTTTGTTAACGGATCAGGATAAAAAGAGCAATCTTTATAGAGGACCTTCCATAGATGCTTAATATCAACTGTCAGTTCATTTGGCCAAGCGATTTCAGAGGAGAAGATTTAAATGTGAAAAGTCAACAGACGACGAATGCCAAGTGGTGGCAAAAGCTCACATTGCCAGAGCTAAATATCACTACTGGTCCATTTAAGCGATCAGTATTTTAAAAACCTGGCGACTGTAAAATTCCAGATCACTTACCTATATATAATCACGTCCATGACGACCCCGGTAAAATAAGAGAATTATTGCTTCTTGTAAATCAATACTTACCAATTTTTCTCACCATTCCATCTTCAGTGAAGTCCTGTTGTATCTTTGACATATAGATAGAAAAACACCAGTATGTCTCTACCTGAAACAAACAGAACATTTTATTGACAACAAAACAATCTTTTACACAGTTATTTCCCTTGTGTATTATTCACTAGTTGACCTACTGGTCTAAGTATGAAGGGGACATCTTGTGGCAGGTCTGTGGCTTTCTCTGGTTTCCTCCACTAAAAAACTGAAATATTGTTGAATGTGGCGTTAAACCACAACCCTAACCCTAACCCCCTGCCTCTAATTATGAAAGGCAGTCAATCATCTTAATATACAGACGTTTTATCCCCAGTGAAGTATAGGTTTGCATTTCGATTCAAGGCTGTCCAGAGAAGAAAGGGGGTATAGGATTATGGTATGGTGTTTAATGCCACTTTCAACAATATTTCAATTATATCGTGTCGGTCAGTTTTATTGGTGGACGAAACTGGAGTACCTGGAGAAAACCACCGACCTGCCGCAAGACACTGACAAACTTTTATCACATAATGTTGTATCAAGTACACATCACCATGAACTTTTTTTTTTCTGGAAAAATACATTAATCTCCTTACCGTCTAATCCAATCCATATGATTTTAAATTTACTAGAAATAACATTAATTTCCTTACCTCAGAATCAAAGACCACTAGAAACCTGGCAAGAATATCGTTCATTCCTTGGGCGTAACCAATCCTTGGGTAAAATGCTCCAAATGTGATTAGAATCTCACGTAATACTGTTAAGTTAGGATTTAATGCTCCTCTATAATAAAAACATTTATTATATTAATAGATGTGAATAACAGAATTTTCTGATTTACATAAAAACCATAATATATTTTATTTCATTCTAGATATATTTTATTTCATTCTAGATATATTTCACACCATTTTGTTATCGGAGCTATTTTTCTGTATGTTTTACAGTTACGTTCCTTTGACCGTTTCCTATACAAAATATTAAATTCTCCATGTTTTTGAAGTGATACACATTATAGTAGTATACATTTTTGGAAAGCTTGTACTTGTTGATGATAGAAACCAAAGCCCCCCCCCCCCCCCAAGAAAATTTAAACCATTCTACTTAAATAACTGTATTTATCAACAAATTGGACATTTTCCCTTTGATGTGTGCTGCTGATAAATGTCTGGATCACTGAACTGACCTTGATCCACTAAAACACTAGGTCAGTTCGTAACTCACATGCACAAGTTTATAGGTCAGTCTGACGTAAAACACACTAAAACACATTATGCCATCACCGGTAGAAACAATAACATCAGTTCTGAAGGGCAGACATCACAAATATATCCCAGCTTGTCCTATCACACTTTCTGAGATTAGCGATAATGTCTGAACTGACCGTCAAAACTACTGTTATTCTTAATTTAATTGAGAATTACTTGAAATAATCTTGGTCCCGATCTGTACGAGGAACGTCTTTATCAATGACTCGTAACTGACTCCACAGATTCTTTACATTAATGTTGTGTCTGTTGACTAGAACCTGTCAAGAAAAATAAATTTTAAACATTACATCAGCTTCCAATAAAATATTACATAGACAACAAACAATGATGTAATAAATTCAGCAGTTTAAATATTTGAGGTGAGTCAGAAGAGGAGACATGATGGGCACTGTCGATAAGTTCATATCATGTTTATTGATCAAATAGAGAATAATAGGTACATTTTTATGTCTGTCTCTAGCCACGACCTGGATTTTCAAAGTCATATGTTGTGGTTGGTTGTGTGTTATAAAGAATTACAGTCAAATCTGCCCATGTGGTCATCTCTATTAAGCAGTCACCTGTATTTTAAAAGTCACCTTTTCTTGTACTGTCATAAAAAAATTCATATCAATTGAACTTCTATTAAGAGGTCACCTGTCTTATAAGGCCACTTTTTCTTAGTCCCAAAGGCGACCTCTAAATACAGGGCTTGACTGTATTACAAATTAAATACTGCTGACAAGCTGTGAAACATAACATTTATGCAATCACTTCTGAAAAAAGGAACATCAAACAAGATGTACCCCTTTGCACTTCAAAATTTTCTGGTGCTCAGTATAAATTATCTGGCACTCAGTATAAATTATCTGGTGCTCAGTATAAATTTTCTGGTGCTCAGTATAAATTATCTGGTGCTCAGTATAAATTATCTGGTGCTCAGTATAAATTATCTGGTGCTCAGTATTTATCTGGTGCTCAGTATAAATTATCTGGTGTTCAGTATAAATTATCTGGCACTCAGTATAAATTATCTGGTGCTCAGTATTTATCTGGTGCTTAGTATAAATTATCTGGTGCTCAGTATAAATTATCTGGTGCTCAGTATAAATTATCTGGTGCTCAGTATAAATTATCTGGTGTTCAGTATAAATTATCTGGCACTCAGTATAAATTATCTGGTGCTCAGTATAAATTATCTGGTGCTCAGTATTTATCTGGTGCTCAGTATAAATTATCTGGTGTTCAGTATAAATTATCTGGCACTCAGTATAAATTATCTGGTGCTCAGTATAAATTATCTGGTGCTCAGTATAAATTATCTGGTGCTCAGTATAAATTATCTGGTGCTCAGTATAAATTATCTGGCACTCAGTATAAATTATCTGGTGCTCAGTATAAATTATCTGGTGCTCAGTATAAATTATCTGGTGCTCAGTATAAATTATCTGGTGTTCAGTATAAATTATCTGGCACTCAGTATAAATTATCTGGTGCTCAGTATAAATTATCTGGTGCTCAGTATAAATTATCTGGTGCTCAGTATAAATTATCTGGTGCTCAGTATAAATTATCTGGTGTTCAGTATAAATTATCTGGCACTCAGTATAAATTATCTGGTGCTCAGTATAAATTATCTGGTGCTCAGTATAAATTATCTGGTGCTCAGTATAAATGTTCTGGTGCTCAGTATATTTTATCTGGTGCTCAGTATAAATTATCTGGTGCTCAGTATAAATTATCTGGCACTCAGTATAAATTATCTGGTGCTCAGTATAAATTATCTGGTGCTCAGTATAAATTATCTGGTGCTCAGTATAAATTATCTGGCACTCAGTATAAATTATCTGGTGCTCAGTATAAATTATCTGGTGCTCAGTATAAATTATCTGGCACTCAGTATAAATTATCTGGTGCTCAGTATAAATTATCTGGTGCTCAGTATAAATTATCTGGTGCTCAGTATAAATTATCTGGTGCTCAGTATAAATTATCTGGTGTTCAGTATAAATTATCTGGCACTCAGTATAAATTATCTGGTGCTCAGTATAAATTATCTGGTGCTCAGTATAAATTATCTGGTGCTCAGTATAAATGTTCTGGTGCTCAGTATAAATGTTCTGGTGTTCAGTATAAATTATCTGGTGCTCAGTATAAATTATCTGGTGCTCAGTATAAATTATCTGGTGCTCAGTATAAATTATCTGGCACTCAGTATAAATTATCTGGCGCTCAGTATAAATTATCTGGTGCTCAGTATAAATTATCTGGTGCTCAGTATAAATTATCTGGTGCTCAGTATAAATTATCTGGTGCTCAGTATAAATTATCTGGCACTCAGTATAAATTATCTGGTGCTCAGTATAAATTATCTGGTGCTCAGTATAAATTATCTGGTGCTCAGTATAAATTATCTGGTGCTCAGTATAAATTATCTGGCACTCAGTATAAATTATCTGGTGCTCAGTATAAATTATCTGGTGCTCAGTATAAATTATCTGGTGCTCAGTATAAATTATCTGGTGCTCAGTATAAATGTTCTGGTGCTCAGTATAAATTTTCTGGTGCTCAGTATAAATTATCTGGTGCTCAGTATAAATTATCTGGTGCTCAGTATAAATTATCTGGTGCTCAGTATAAATTATCTGGCACTCAGTATAAATTATCTGGTGCTCAGTATAAATTATCTGGTGCTCAGTATAAATTATCTGGTGTTCAGTATAAATTATCTGGCACTCAGTATAAATTATCTGGTGCTCAGTATAAATTATCTGGTGCTCAGTATAAATGTTCTGGTGCTCGGTATAAATTATCTGGTGCTCAGTATAAATTATCTGGTGCTCAGTATAAATTATCTGGTGCTCAGTATAAATTATCTGGCACTCAGTATAAATTATCTGGTGTTCAGTATAAATTATCTGGTGCTCAGTATAAATTATCTGGTGCTCAGTATAAATGTTCTGGTGCTCAGTATAAATTTTCTGGTGCTCAGTATAAATTATCTGGTGCTCAGTATAAATTATCTGGTGCTCAGTATAAATTATCTGGCACTCAGTATAAATTATCTGGTGCTCAGTATAAATTATCTGGCACTCAGTATAAATTTTCTGGTGCTCAGTATAAATTATCTGGCACTCAGTATAAATTATCTGGTGCTTAGTATAAATTATCTGGTGCTCAGTATAAATTATCTGGTGTTCAGTATAAATTATCTGGCACTCAGTATAAATTATCTGGTGCTCAGTATAAATTATCTGGTGCTCAGTATAAATTATCTGGTGCTCAGTATAAATGTTCTGGTGCTCAGTATAAATTTTCTGGTGCTCAGTATAAATTATCTGGTGCTCAGTATAAATTATCTGGTGCTCAGTATAAATTATCTGGTGCTCAGTATAAATTATCTGGTGCTCAGTATAAATTATCGGGCACTCAGTATAAATTATCTGGTGCTCAGTATAAATTATCTGGTGCTCAGTATAAATTATCTGGTGCTCAGTATAAATGTTCTGGTGCTCAGTATAAATGTTCTGGTGCTCAGTATAAATTATCTGGTGCTCAGTATAAATTATCTGGTGCTCAGTATAAATTATCTGGCACTCAGTATAAATTATCTGGTGCTCAGTATAAATTATCTGGTGCTCAGTATAAATTATCTGGTGCTCAGTATAAATGTTCTGGTGCTCAGTATAAATTTTCTGGTGCTCAGTATAAATTATCTGGTGCTCAGTATAAATTATCTGGTGCTCAGTATAAATAATCTGGCACTCAGTATAAATTATCTGGTGCTCAGTATAAATTATCTGGCACTCAGTATAAATTTTCTGGTGTTCAGTATAAATTATCTGGTGCTCAGTATAAATTATCTGGTGCTCAGTATAAATTATCTGGTGCTCAGTATAAATTATCTGGTGCTCAGTATAAATTATCTGGCACTCAGTATAAATTATCTGGTGCTCAGTATAAATTATCTGGTGCTCAGTATAAATTATCTGGTGCTCAGTATAAATTTTCTGGTGCTCAGTATAAATTATCTCAATATCTGGTGCTCAGTATAAATTATCTGGTGCTCAGTATAAATTTTCTGGTGCTCAGTATAAATTATCTGGTGCTCAGTATAAATTATCTGGTGCTCAGTATAAATTATCTGGTGCTCAGTATAAATTTTCTGGTGCTCAGTATAAATTATCTGGTGCTCAGTATAAATTATCTCAATGTCTGGTGCTCAGTATAAATTTTCTGGTGCTCAGTATAAATTTTCTGGCACTCAGTATAAACTTTCTGGTGCTCAGTATAAATTATCTGGTGCTCAGTATAAATTATCTGGTGCTCAGTATAAATGTTATCCTATTCTTAGCATGTTTTAACCAGTTGGTTAAATTTTCGCAATATTTTTAATCACCACTGTGGTTAAATTTCTGGATAAATATTTCAGTCAATGGTCAATTATAGAAATTAACTACTTAAAAATATAAGGAAGAAACGGCTTCTTTTTCTGTTACTATTGGATTATGGAGAAATTATCAATATGATAATAATCGATAGTTTAATTTTCAAATTTAAAACATTTGTTAAAGATTGAGCTTTAAAATTTGGAGTGGAGAAATATCGTAATTCACTGGAAGCAGAAGGAGAATCTATATGTATCAAATACCACTAAACATTTCTATAGATGTTCATGGTAATAGATGTAAATTGAACTACCATATATCCTGGAATTCTGTATTGGCTGGATAGGAACTCTGCCAATACGAACAAATATCAATATTGACCGATTAGTTCTGTATTGGCTGGATAGGAACTCTGCCAATACGAACAAATATCAATATTGACCGATTAGTTCTGTATTGGCTGGATAGGAATTCTGCCAATACGAACAAATATCAATATTGACCGATTAGTTCTGTATTGGCTGGATAGGAACTCTGCCAATACGAACAAATATCAATATTGACTGATTAGTTCTGTATTGGCTGGATAGGAACTCTGCCAATACGAACAAATATCAATATTGACTGATTAGTTCTGTATTGGCTGGATAGGAACTCTGCCAATACGAACAAATATCAATATTGACTGATTAGTTCTGTATTGGCTGGATAGGAACTCTGCCAATACGAACAAATATCAATATTGACCGATTAGTTCTGTATTGGCTGGATAGGAACTCTGCCAATACGAACAAATATCAATATTGACCGCTTAGTTCTGTATTGGCTGGATAGGAACTCTGCCAATACGAACAAATATCAATATTGACCGCTTAGTTCTGTATTGGCTGGATAGGAACTCTGCCAATACGAACAAATATCAATATTGATCGATTAGTTCTGTATTGGCTGGATAGGAACTCTGCCAATACGAACAAATATCAATATTGACCGATTAGTTCTGTATTGGCTGGATAGGAACTCTGCCAATACGAACAAATATCAATATTGACCGATTAATTCTGTATTGGCTGGATAGGAATTCTGCCAATACAAACAAATATCAATATTGACCGATTAGTTCTGTATTGGCTGGATAGGAACTCTGCCAATACGAACAAATATCAATATTGACCGATTAGTTCTGTATTGGCTGGATAGGAACTCTGCCAATACGAACAAATATCAATATTGACCGATTAGTTCTGTATTGGCTGGATAGGAACTCTGCCAATACGAACAAATATCAATATTGACCGATTAGTTCTGTATTGGCTGGATAGGAACTCTGCCAATACGAACAAATATCAATATTGACCGATTAGTTCTGTATTGGCTGGATAGGAACTCTGCCAATACGAACAAATATCAATATTGACCGATTAGTTCTGTATTGGCTGGATAGGAACTCTGCCAATACGAACAAATATCAATATTGACCGATTAGTTCTGTATTGGCTGGATAGGAACTCTGCCAATACGAACAAATATCAATATTGACCGATTAGTTCTGTATTGGCTGGATAGGAACTCTGCCAATACGAACAAATATCAATACTGACCGATTAGTTCTGTATTGGCTGGATAGGAACTCTGCCAATACAAACAAATATCAATATTGACTGATTAGTTCTGTATTGGCTGGATAGGAACTCTGCCAATACGAACAAATATCAATATTGACCGATTAGTTCTGTATTGGCTGGATAGGAACTCTGCCAATACAAACAAATATCAATATTGACCGATTAGTTCTGTATTGGCTGGATAGGAACTCTGCCAATACGAACAAATATCAATATTGACCGATTAGTTCTGTATTGGCTGGATAGGAACTCTGCCAATACGAACAAATATCAATATTGACGGATTAGTTCTGTATTGGCTGGATAGGAATTCTGCCAATACGAACAAATATCAATATTGACCGATTAGTTCTGTATTGGCCATATTGTAGGGGTCATTTTATTGATATTTCAGACAATAACATGGTAGACTTTAATTAATACAAAGTAACATATTTACCTGCGCCTGAATTTTCATGAAGTCCACTTTTTGTTTGAGCTCTGGAGAAGCTATATCCAGATTAGGAAAGTTCTTAGACAGGGTTTTAAAGTCAGGATCTCCACTCTTCATCTTACCAGCCATTAGATTACTCTGTAAGACTTCAAACTCAGAGATTGGGTCATTGATAATACCATCTGGGCTCTTGGCAATACTGTTACTGGTATCAATCTGGTACCTTGCTACTAGTCCTTGCTCTAGTAAAGATGCTGAGGAAAATATATTTTTATTTAATAAAAAAAAAAAAAAAAACCAGAGGCTCATCTGTGCCTGGATCGCTCACCTGAATTTGTTTCAATGTTCAATGAAGTCTAGATTTTAAGAAAAATCATTATATTCATTTTTACATAGGATCCAATGTTCAAATTATTATTAAAAATAAAAATTCTATATAATTTTCAAATATGCAAAATTTCCAAATTTGGGCCCATTTTACACCCCTTTTCGAAATAAAATATTGTTCCATCAATAACCCCATTATGATGAACACTACTTACCACTCTAAATTCACAAATTACTGTATTCATAAATTATTGTGAATATAAGACTACGTATGTGTATGAGGCTTACAAACTGGGATAAAGGTGAGGTTCAATGAGCCTTACCCCAGTTTTGTGTAGAATACGGGTCTAGGACAAAAGACCTCCAATAATAAAAAGTATAGGTTAATGGTTTTTGTTTCATATATAATATATTTTTCCCTGTGTCTTTGTTTAACTGTTTGGATATGTAAAATTTTCTTTATATTTTATAACATGATTCAAGACATTTTTTTACCTCTGTATTTTAATTCATTTATTTTTGAAACATGAAGATATTATAAACAATTGAAGTATTTGTTTAAGAATTATAATAACCCTCATCAAAGAAAGTCAAAACAAAAATAAAGTTGTTTTATCTTTAAAAAAATCAGAGTATATAAAAAAAAACAAAGTGAGAAAATAACTCATTCATTACTTTTAAGAACTTCAAAGGTTGAAAAGGTAATCATTGTTTATCAATAAAAACAACTCCTGATTAACTTTACCTGATTAATTTCAATTTAAGGAATTAAGCAGGTTTTTTTTAATTTACACTTTATAAATGAATATAACAATGAACAAAATGTGGACAAATATGTTTTTAAAGTATTTTATTTTTTGTATTAATTCTTTGAGATATCTTTTAAAATCACCATCAATATAAAACAAATGTAATAAGATTGTATGATTATTTCATTATTGGGGGGCTTTTTGTCAGGATTTTTTTTTCTCCTAGGGGGGCTTTTGTCCGGGGGGGGGGGGGCTTTGTCCTGTTCTCGTAGAATACACATCAACTTTATATTTTAAGACACTGCATTAGTATTGTTTTTATCCTGCAGAAAAATCATATTAATTCATGGACGTTTATGTTTTGAATTAAATAATAAAATTATACAATTATCCCTTGATTGCCCCTTTTGATATTTTCTTTCAATAGGAAGTGAACTGGAATGACATGAAAATTAAATACCACTAAAAAAAAAATTCTTGCAATTTGGAAGATAATCATGAAATTTAGCTCCAGAGAAAAAAAAAACTTATACGCTACCTCCTGGTTTAGCATTTAACATCAACATTGTCTTCCATCTTGATTTCTGTTCATGATATTTCACAATGTAGTCAATCAGTAGATCTTCTCTTTCTCTATAAAACAATATATTAGAGTGAGTGAGTGATTGTTGTTTAATGCCACTTCAGCAATTTTAAAGCTATATCATGAGGAGAACAAGTTACATTTAGATGAGATGATGATGATGTCTGCTTTGTACTAGACCAACACGATTAGTTGGATTTTTATAGTGTTAGCTCACTGAATCAACAGTCTGACGGTAAACATGTTGTTCCACTAAGACACATTGTCCTGGTTCTGAACCAGTGTTCCACTAGGAGATATTTACCCTAATTCTGAACCAGTGTTCCACTAGGAGATATTTACCCTAATTCTGAACCAGTGTTCCACTAGGAGATATTTACCCTAATTCTGAACCAGTGTTCCACTAGGAGATATTTACCCTAATTCTGAACCAGTGTTCCACTAGGAGATATTTACCCTAATTCTGAACCAGTGTTCCACTAGGAGATATTTACCCTAATTCTGAACCAGTGTTCCACTAGGAGATATTTACCCTAATTCTGAACCAGTGTTCCACTAGGAGATATTTACCCTAATTCTGAACCAGTGTTCCACTAGGAGATATTTACCCTAATTCTGAACCAGTGTTCCACTAGGAAATATTTACCCTAATTCTGAACCAGTGTTCCACTAGGAGATATTTACCCTAATTCTGAACCAGTGTTCCACTAGGAGATATTTACCCTAATTCTGAACCAGTGTTCCACTAGGAGATATTTACCCTAATTCTGAACCAGTGTTCCACTAGGAGATATTTACCCTAATTCTGAACCAGTGTTCCACTAGGAGATATTTACCCTAATTCTGAACCAGTGTTCCACTAGGAGATATTTACCCTAATTCTGAACCAGTGTTCCACTAGGAGATATTTACCCTAATTCTGAACCAGTGTTCCACTAGGAGACATTTACCCTAATTCTGAACCAGTGTTCCACTAGGAGATATTTACCCTAATTCTGAACCAGTGTTCCACTAGAAGATATTTACCCTAATTCTGAACCAGTGTTCCACTAGGAGATATTTACCCTAATTCTGAACCAGTGTTCCACTAGGAGATTTTTACCCTAATTCTGAACCAGTGTTCCACTAAGAGATATTTACCCTAATCTTTGCTCCTACTACTTACTGCTGCCCGCATAGAAGCAAAGAAAGAGCAAATATTAATTTTATAGTCTTTAGTTTGACCTGACCGACAATTCAACCATTGATCTACCCTACTTGAAGCAGGCATGCTAACCATTACACACAGAGGGCAGGCATGCTAACCATTACACACAGAGGGCAGACATGCTAACCATTACACACAGAGGGCAGGCATGCTAACCATTACACACAGAGGGCAGGCATGCTAACCATTACACACAGAGGGCAGGCATGCTAACCATTACTCACAGAGGGCAGGCATGCTAACCATTACACACAGAGGGCAGGCATGCTAACCATTACACACCGAGGGCAGGCATGCTAACCATTACACACAGAGGGCAGGCATGCTAACCAATACACACAGAGGGCAGGCATGCTAGCCATTACACACAGAGGGCAGGCATACTAACCATTACACAGAGGGCAGGCGTACTAACCATTACACACAGAGGGCAGGCATGCTAACCATTACACACAGAGGGCAGGCATGCTAACCATTACACACAGAGGGCAGGCATGCTAGCCATTACACACAGAGGGCAGGCATACTAACCATTACACAGAGGGCAGGCGTACTAACCATTACACACAGAGGGCAGGCATGCTAACCATTACACACAGAGGGCAGGCATGCTAACCATTACACACAGAGGGCAGGCATGCTAGCCATTACACACAGAGGGCAGGCATGCTAACCATTACACACAAGAGGGCAGGCATGCTAACCATTACACACAGAGGGCAGGCATGCTAACCATTACACACAGAGGGCTGGCATGCTAACCATTACACACAGAGGGCAGGCATGCTAACCATTGCACACAGAGGGCAGGCATGCTAACCATGATACACAGAGGGCAGGCATGCTAACCATTACACACAGAGGGCAGGCATGCTAACCATTACATACAGAGGCAGAGCTCCAGATAATTTTCAAGTCCAAAGGGTAATTACCCCCTACTTTTGAAAATGATGCATATTTGCATATTTTCTTTGCACTGTTGTACTCTCTACTTCAGAAAAGATTGCTTACATGTACACTTTTAAAATTATGTTTGACACAAGTGTTATTCAACAAATGCAGGATGCAAGTGAAATGTATATCTCTGTTTAATTTGACACGATTGTGTCGTGTTTATTAATAAAATGTTGTAAATAGTTTGTTTTTTGCTTGTCGACTTCGGCAGTTTTCACAGCCGTGTTGATAATGTCATCAATGATTCCTTAACTATACTGTCACTAGACACAGATGAAACTGTCAGGAACTTAAATATATAATTTTCCGTAGCATGCTTATTCATGTTCTTGCTCATTTTCAACGAACAACGTGTTCCCAAATTTACTTTCGTTTTAGTTCTTACTTATTATGTAAACCGCATTTATTTGTAATATTGACCGCGATTGAATGATTTATCGTAAACATCCAATCAGATCTCTTTTGACATCAATGCTTAGAAAGGCAAGTATTATGTACCCCTCAGATGTATACGCTCTCTCCTTCGAAAAGTATAAAGGGAAGTAATTACGGGGAATTTCTCAGACAAAAATGTATTGTTATGTACACGACTGTACAAGTACGCTCCGAATTTGGAAAGTTTGCTTACACAGCAATATGTATGCGTAATGTGTACACTCTGATCTGATAATACATGCGTTTTTACTCGTTTTCATAGCGTAAAAAACGCAAATACGCAGCTTATCTGGAGCTCTGCAGAGGGCATGCATGCTAACCATTACACACAGAGGGCAGGCATGCTAACCATTACACACAGAGGGCAGGCATGCTAACCATTACACACAGAGGGCAGGCATGCTAACCATTACACACAGAGGGCATGCATGCTAACCATTACACACAGAGGGCAGGCGTGCTAACCATTACACACAGAGGGCAGGCATGCTAACCATTATACACAGAGGGCAGGCATGCTAACCATTACACACAGAGGGCAGGCATGCTAACCATTACATACAGAGAGCATGCATGCTAACCATTACACACAGAGGGCAGGCATGCTAACCATTACACACAGAGGGCAGGCATGCTAACCATTACACACAGAGGGCAGGCAGTTCAAAATTCTTTTGATAGACCACCTCTCTTAGAACTTAGAAAAGTGCAAAATCTGTTGACATCAGGGGTAGTGTCTCAAGAGAAGCAAAACTGTATCACCATGGTAACCAATTATATACTGTACCTTGTCGTTGATGAGCATGGGAAAAAACCAAACAGGAAGTGCCACACCTCTTTTCTTATACTAGGATCTACACCTCCTGTAAAAGAAATAAAATAATTTTATACTCCTGTAAGGTAATCAATGAAAACATATGCTAATTGGAACGTGTACAATAAGAAATTGATTTTCTGATGTCAAAGGTCAATCTGAACCATATTTGGCAGGTATTATATAAGAGACAAGAACTGCTTACCCTTCGTGAGCACATGGGTTCACCCCCGGTTTTTCGTGGGGTCTGTGTTGCTATTTTTTTTTAGTTTTCTGTGTTTTGTTTGTCTTAAGTCTTGTTTCTTGTGTGACCAATAATTAATGTTGTCAGTTTCTCTGGATTCTTGATTGCCCCATTGGTTTTCTCTAACCTTTATTATTAATCAATTGTGGCCAGAAAAATTACTACAAAATATTTTTGTCGTCGATATTTAAAAAAAAACATTGTAACATTGATAGAGTCCAGATAAAGACCACAACAGATCAGCAAGTGAATTTCTTTTTACACCAAATATACAGAAGTGAACCAATACCAAACAATTAAAGATTTATTAGTTTTATTTTCTGCATACTGGACTCATTAAAAACTTTAAGAATAAGTATGTTCTGCAAGACTATCTTTCAAGGCTGATTTGACTATAGTCTAACTCATATACAAAGTCCCAATCAAATTGTGGGGAGTCCCACTAATGTATTTTGTATTTTTATTTTGGTACAAAATGGTCTTTGGTGAGTCCCAGACACAAGTTATGAGTCCAGGACTTATCATCTAGATGAATTGCAAGTATCATTGATTTTTTTTTTTATATTACATATTTTATTTATTAATTATAACCAGAGATCCTTGCAACTCGCCTAGATGAGTCCTGGACCAGAGATCCTTACAACTCGCCTAGATGAGTCCTGGACCAGAGATCCTTACAACTCGCCTAGATGAGTCCTGGACCAGAGATCCTTACAACTTGCCTAGATGAGTCCTGGACCAGAGATCCTTACAACTCGCCTAGATGAGTCCTGGACTCACAACATTTTTCAAATTTTAGATTCTTACTAGTGGGACTGTATTCCTGTAAATTTAATTCATTTTCATAATTTTTAAGAATATGATACCCATAAATACAGCTTTTCTAAGAGCATGTTCATCGACAATTCTACCATCTTCGTCAAACATCTTTTGAAACTCTTCTCTACACAATGGCTTCTCCCTTTTAAAACTTGGACTAAACATCCCATCATGCTTCTTCTCTTCCTCTGTACAAGTCTTCTTACAATCCAAATGTAGAGACCTCTTCCTTCCATTGTTTGCTGAAGTTTCTGCATCATTTTGGTGGGTGCCAATTTTACATGTGGTATTTTGACGAATATTTGGTTTTGACATAAAATTTTGAGTATTAGATTCTTGCTGTACAATATCAGGTCTTTGGTCCAATATGTCTACCTCCTGGTTTGTATCGTGTGGACTAGATTTAGTTATACTCTGATTTGATAGTTCCTCTACGTTTAAATTTTCCTCACTTTGCCCAATGTCAGCGTTACTTCTACTTTCATTTTGTAGCGTCTTAAATTTGTCAGAGTCATCTATAGTTTTACATGACTGCTCACTACTTTGGTTAGAAATAATCGGATATTGATTGCAATCATTTCCATTTTGACTAGAAAGTGGGCCTTTAGGACATGATACTAACTGATTGATTTCATCTTCTGTTTGACAATTCTTACACTCACTATTATTACTTTGAGCTATTGAAAAACGGTTGAAATTGTGAAATTCCTGTTCACTTTTTGTTTTTGTTATGCCACAATCACAACTTGTTGACTCACCATGAATAAAATCTGTCTTTGAAATTGCTCTATCTTTGTTTTCTGAACTACCTACTTTTTTGGAACTAGAATTATTAGTCTTGGTTCCTTGTTCGTGATTAGTTTTGCCATCTTTCACAGTCTTCTTAGTTATAAATTTTGCACAATTTACATTTATTTGGCAATTGTCCAAAGAGGAAACAAGCAAGCTGTGATCAGGTCTATTTTCATCAACCAATATTTCATTTCCAAAAATTTGTCTTACTGCAACACTTCCAGTGACAGTGGGTATCACGTAATCTGTGGATTCATCTTCGATAGCATCTACAAACTCAAAGGACTCATCTTCACTTGATAATCTGTTGAAAAGACAAGATATTTATTTAAACACATATTTAATCCTGCCACATTTTTGTAGGTTTCAACAACATGTCAGTTATATTGTGGCGGTCAGTTTTATTTGTGGAGGAAACCGGAGAAAACCACCGACCTGCCGCAATTCTATGACAAACTTTATCACATAATATTGTCGAGGACACCTCACCATGAATGGGGTTTTTAACTGACAACTTTAGTGGTGATAGGCATTGATTATATGTACAGGTAGTTGTAAACCCAATGACGACCATTATGGCCCCCACATTTTTGTACCTGCCCCAATCTAGGACTTGGATTTCGAACGTCGTACGTCGTGGTCTTTTTGTTTTTTTGTTTAGTGAGTTAAGATGAGAGGTGATTGTTCGTTTTGTTGATATTGGTGGAATTGTTGACCATTACTGTCTAAACTTTTTTTTCCGATTATCATAAAATAAAATACAATCTCAAATAAATCATTTCTTCGGACAGTTAGCTTGTTTGTACGATGAAACCTTCTAAGTCAAACCCTGAATAAACCCAAATCCTGTATAAACTGAACTTTAAATAAAGTCCGAATAAAGTAAATCTTTGTTAATTCAACTTGTATAAATCAAACACTTGTCTATTCCAAACAAAAAAGTTGGTTTGAAGGAGGTTCGTTTAAATAGGTTTCAGTGGAAAATATTCTGGATAATCCACGATATTTCAGTAAAAACACCTCACCATGAACACGGTTCGAACTCTCAACTACTGGTGATAGGCACTGATTGCACAGGTAGTTGTAAATCCAACTACCATATGACAACGACCATGACTGCACCACGTATTGTAGCTTTATTTACAACAACCTATACAATCAGTGCCCATCACCACTAAAGTTTTTGTTCAAAACCCGCTTATGACAAGGTGTACTGGATGACATTACAATGTACATGTATCATTGTATGTGATATTAAGTTTGTCAGAGACTTGTGACAATTCGGTGGGTTTTTTTCGGGTACTCTGGTTTCCTCCACCAATAAAACTGACCGTCACACTATAACTGAAATATTGCTAAAAGTGACATTAAATACCATAATCCTGTTTTCCTCTTATTCTTTCAACAAAACTGAAGATTACTTTGCACTTCTTTTCAGCATGCTGCCCTTAAATTTCCAACTCCTGTGGTTATTGCATACATATTATTACCATGCCTATTTCAATTAATCATTGGAAAAATACAGGAAGTCTTTATCATCCATCAAAAACTACTGCAGAACTTGAACCGATATTTTAGAAACTCAGAACTTAACTTAAAAAATGTAAACAAAAATCAGCTGACAACAAAAGTAACAAAACATAGACCGTAAAAGAATGTATTGTAGTCACACTATTTTAAGAAGCAGAATGTGGTATTCTAATATTAATTTGTATTGTTCCAGTGTTATCGTGAAATTAATGTTAGGATATAAGGAAGAAAATAATTTATAAATGTGTCATCTGCACCTTTCGTCCATGGTAGTTCAGCACTGAATGTTTGACAGATTTGGGTGTGTTCTAAATTCCACCAAACTCGCCCTTGTGTCACCAACGTTGCAATAACTTCAAGAGGGTTACCTTTAGGTGAAAATTACTCAAAAGAAAATAAATCAAATGATAATGTTATTTGCATATTAACAGTAAAGACTAATTTTAATAGCATTTCCCCCTTTTTTCTACTGTCAACATTTTTTTTCAACTTAACAACATCGTAATGATTATCTAATGGGTCATCCAAATGTCAAAATCAAGTCACATTGGGTGACCCTTTTGGAACCCATAGTCGAAAATATTAAACATGGGTGGACATTTTTATTTGATATTTGTAACCCCAGGGTTACTTCAGTAACATCCTTATATGTAAACATGGAAATTGAAATAACAGTTAAATCTAGTTCACAATATTGTCAAAAGAAGTGTTTGAAGATACCAAAGGAGGTCATCTGAATCCGTAAAAGGACAAACAGTGATCTGCAAAACACTACACAGAAAACTAAAGATCAAGCAACACGAACCCCACTAAAAACCAGGTGTGAACTCGGGTGTTCCGGAAGGGTAGCAATTCCTGTTCCATTAGTGACACCCGTGGTGTTCCTTTAATTACAAGACTTGTGAGAAGTCATGAATGAGGAAATGACCGAGAAGTGCTTACGACAACTGAAACATATATCCGCGGTCATTTGGTAACGGTTAACCAAGTCATGGGAAAACTTTCGAAGTGATGACTTCAAATTAGCCAATAGGAACCCTTGGTTCAGTAGTCTCCTTATTAGCAGCAACCCTCTATCAAGGAAGTTATGATAGGAACCACAAGCTCTGGAATATCGGATCACATGAGAGAGATGCCACAAAACAAGAGAGGCAGAAATCTTAAATGAACAATACCACTCTGTGTTCACTGTTGATGACATAGGAGTGAAAATACCAACTCTTTCTGACAACTAACCTAACATGCCACACATAAACATAAAAACAAATTGTTGAAACATCTGGATCATTCAAAAACAACTGGGCCAGATGAAATACCTACTGGTATATTAAAGGAATATGCACATGAATTTTTTCCTCATCTAGCCTCTTTCTATAACATCTCTCTATCTAGAGGCGAAGTCCCATCTGATTGGAGTCAGGCCAATGTCATCCCTGTATTCAAGAAGGGTGAGAAATACATTGCAAGCATCTATAGGCCCGTATCTTTGACTTGCATCTGCTGCAATGTGTTAGAACACATAGTTGTGTCCAACATGATGAAATATCTTGAAATTCATGACATCTTAGTGGACTGCCAACATGGCTTCAGGGCCAAAAGAAGCTGTGAGACACAATTAATCTCCCTTACACACGAGTTACTCAACAATCTCCACTCTGGAATACAAAATGACTTAATAATTCTTGACTTTTCTAAAGCCTTTGATAAAGTGCCCCATAAGAAACTACTATGTAAACAGGATAGTTATCTCATAAGAGATACCACCTTAAAATGGATAGGATCATTCCTAAGCAACAGAATGCAGCAGGTTGTTCTTGATGGGGAGTAATCTAGCAAACTTCCAGTTGTCAGAGGGGTACCCCAGGGCGTCGGGTCTGTCCTGGGACGTTTCTCTTTCTCACGTTTATTAAAGACTTACTAGCAGCTGTATCATCACAAACTCGTCTATTTGCTGATGAATGTATTCTGTATAGACCAATCTGGCACTTCTCCGACTGTGTATTACTACAGAATGGGTTGGATAAGCTAGCACAATGGGAGCAACAATGAGGCATGCAATTCCACCCTTCCAAATGTAACTCTATTTCTGGCACACGTTCTAAAACACTTTTCAAATTCAACTACATCTTAAAAGGACACACTCTAGAATCAGTAAATAATGAGCAAAATACTTTGGAATCACCATCTCATCCAACATGACCTGGAATGCACATATAAACAACATAACACCAAAAGCACAGAAATTATTAGGATTTTTGAGAAGAAACCTCCACACAAAGAATGAGCATACTAAGAGCATGGCATATAAATGCCTAGTTAGATCAAACCTGGAATACTGCTCAACCATCTGATCACCACATACTAAAAGATTCAACGCAGAGCAGCCAGATACACAACAGGTAGATTCCATAGCAATAGCAGCGTGACATCTATGCTGGACCACCTAGAATGGAATTCCCTAGAAACACGCAGAAACATTGCCAAAGTTACCATGCAATACAAAATTACACACAATCTTGTCATCAATCCAGACTTCTACCGGCATCTCTTCTGAGACATCACTCACACGCCACAGTCATAGTCTTCGATACAAACCCTTCAGCACATCCACTGACTACTTCAAATTCAGCTTCTTCCCTCATACAATTGTCATTTGGAATGCTTTACCGTATGATATTGTCTCTGCTTCTTCTTTGGATCAGTTTAAATCATAGATCTAAACCCACTACATCTATAAACAGTTTTCCATTTTATATATATATATGTAAATACGTTACTTTTTTTTCTTTTTTATTATTGATTAATTGTACATATATGGTCTGTTCACGCCGATGCATAGTCGTCACGATTGACGGAGCATCGTATGACGTAGATGATGTAGATATACTGTCCAAGGACGGTAATTCTTCAGCTTAGCATTCCCGCCACATATGAAATACCGAACGCTCCCATATGATATTTATGACAAAAGCAAAGATATTTAAAAAGCGTCAAAAAATTTAATTACTTGTGTAATCTTATTGTTATATTCGCCTATTTTATGAAGAATAAAGTTAATTCATTTTTTTTGGGATCAATTATTTACATTCTTTTTTTTTAATTTGGGTTACACTAATGACCTGAAAATTGACCTGAAAGGATATGATCGTCTATATCTTTTTTACTACTCGATAGAATTGATTCAAATTTCGCTCAGTTTGAGATATGAATATATATTTTACAATAAAATAAAAAATCCTAGTGGAGATATCTTGACCTGAAGGACTACGAATCGCGCTATTGCATGACTTGAATAACGGAAAGAAGCACTATAATGTAATGGCGATATTTTTTTTTATTACTGGACAGAATTGATTCAAATTTTGATCAGTTTGAGGTATGAGTATATACTTTACAAATAATATATATATATTTTTTAATATTGTGTATTAGTGGAGATATCTTGACCTGAAGGACTACGAATCGCGCAATTGCATGACCTGAAAATGGAAATACAGACCTATAACTATAATCGGCTATATTTTTTTTTATTACTGAACAGAATTGAATCAAAGTTTGGTCAATTTGAGATATGAATATATATTTCATAGCTAATTAAATATTTTGGAAAAATAATATGTATTAGTGGAGATATCTTGACCTGAAGGACTCCGATTCGACTGACCTGAAAATTAAAAAGAAAGGTCTAAAATTGACTGTTACTTTTTATTACCTTGATGAATTTCACTGAATTTTGAGTTAGTTTGCGATATGAATATATAAAAAAAATCTAGACCTTAACAGCCCTGACTTGCCTGACCAGAAATTGACCTGAGAAATAAAACGAAAAAGAAAACACTATTTATGTCAGGCCATCGTATAAAAACGAAATTATACCTTTATTTTCTCAGATTTTCATCAAATAGAGATTACACCTGAAGAATACAACTTTTCAATCGAATCTTATAAGATATTAACAAAAATCATTTGAAAACGAGCTGTTCAGGTCAACGTATCTCTCTTAATACAGATTCATGTTAACTTATTTTTTTATTTTATAAAGTTTAAATTCATACCTCAAGCATTCCAAAACTTGGGTCAATTCTGTCCATTATAAAAAAAAAAAAAAATATAGCCTTATTTAAATAGTTAGAATTGTCTTGTTTAAAAACATATATCTCCATTCTGTATTGTTGTAACTGTTGATATAATTATGAATGTATATTTGTTATTGCCCCTTGAGGGACCCTAATTGGAATAAATATTGTATTGTATTGCTATAGGTCAAGATATCTCCACTAATGCATATTATTTTTCCAAAATATTTAACTAGTTATAAAATATATATTCATATCTCAAACTGACCAAAATTTGAATCAATTCTGTCCAGTAATAAAAAAAAATATCGCCAACTATGGTGCTTCTTTCCATTTTCAGGTCATGCAATCGCGCGATTCGGAGTCCTTCAGGTCAAGATATCTCCACTAATACACAATATTTTTTTATTTTATTTTTTTAATTATAAAGCATATAGTCATATCTCAAACTGACCTAAATTTGAATCAATTCTATAGAGTAGTAAAAAACATATAGACGATCATATCCTTTCAGGTCAATTTTCAGGTCATTAGTGTCACCCTCTTAATTTGCTGCAGACTATATATCAAAACAGAGTTATTTTTAGAAGACACAAACAATTGCAAGGTGTCAACAAACTGCTAAAACTGTGAAAACAAACATGGAAACGCTTTATGTCATGTGTCGGACATTTGTTTTAGGTATGACCTTTTTAATTTCCCTGCAAATTCTTTGTTTTGAGTGACGAACAATAACGATCTTATAAAATTGAAGAGCCCAAGCCACAGTAGTCCGTAGAGCCACTTGAGGAAGTACATTTGTATTTGTCTTCTTCTTCTTCCCGGTATGGAGTGAACTCTTCTACGAGTGTTGAAACTCCAGTGCATGATGGGTGAGCAGCAGAAAATCACCCGAGTATGTACAATTAAAATGTCTCTATTTACAGTTTCTGTTTCTGTTTCTGCCATGTAATTGCCTCCTTCATCATGTTGAAGATTATGCAATGAATTTTTGGACTGCGCATTTTAGTTGAACTAATCAAGTGTGTGGGATAATGATTTAATGGGGCTTATTTACAATTAAAACTACAAATGTATATACATGTACATGTTGGGACTGCCTGGCGGCTAAAGGGACACAATCCTGGCCTTAAAGGCTTCAGGTGTGTCCAGCTCCACAATGTCTGGTGGCAGCAGATTCCAATCCCTCACTGTTCTTGGGAAAAATGACATCTTTCTGGTGTCAATACGACAGGATTGTATTTGAAATGCCCTGTTGTGTGTATTTCTAGAGCGTCGACAAGGTGGTATTAGTCTGTTTTCTTTGGTGATGGATACTAGCTCTATCAATTTTGTACATCATCATCAGTCTTGCATCTTTTCTCCTGTTTGCCAAAGGTCTCCATTTGAGTCTCTGGAGCATGTTGCTCACACTAGATCGGTTTCTCTGGTTGCTGACGACATATCTAGCTGCTCTTCTTTGTACGGCTTCAATTTTGTTTATTTCTGTTTTCGTATAAGGATTCCAAACAGTACTGGCATATTCAACCAACGGGCGAACAAGCGTTTGGTAGGCTTGTTCTTTAATCCTGATTGATGGAATTTTCAGATTCCTCCTGAGGAATCCTAGAGTTTTATTTGCTTTGGCAGTTATATTGTTTATGTGCTGATCCCACTGCAACTTATTGGTGATTGTTAATCCAAGATATTTAGCTGATGTTACTAGCTCTAGAGTGTGACCATGCAGATGGTAGTTTGCCTCAGTCTTCTTTGTTTTATTTGTTACTCTTAGGACATTGCATTTATCTGGATGGAACTTCATACACCATTTATTTTCCCATTGGCTGAGCTTATTGAGGTCTTCTTGAAGTGTTGATGCGTCATCTTCATTTGCGATAGTGAGGTATATGATGGTATCATCAGCAAAGAGTCTGACTTTGGAGGTTAGTCTTGACTGGAGGTCGTTGATGTAGAAAAGGAAGAGTCCTGGTCCTAGTACTGAGCCCTGGGGTACACCAGAGTCAACACTTACTGCTTCCGACGAAACTCCATCTAGCACTACTGTTTGTTGTCTATCTTCTAACCAGTTTTGGATCCATCTTGTTGTTTTCCCATCAATTCCATAGTATCTCAGTTTATGTATTAGTAGACTGTGGTTTAGTTTGTCAAAGGCCTTGGCAAAATCCATTATAAGTATGTCGGTTTGACGGCCTTCTTGAAGATTTTTTGAAATATCGTCTACAAATTCAATGAGCTGTGTCTCACAGGAACGGCCTTTTCGAAATCCATGTTGTAGTGGATATAAAATGTTGTTTTTTTCTGCATGTTGCATGATGTTTCTTGCAATGATATGCTCCAGGATCTTACAGCAAACAGATGTTAGTGAAATTTGTCGATAGTTTTCAGCTGCAGATTTTAGTCCTTTTTTGTATACTGGGGAGACATTAGCTGTACACCAATCTGCTGGTACTTCTCCTGTATCTAAGGATTTTGTGTAGATAAGTTGGAGGAGAGGCGAGATCTCATCAGCTAGTTCTTTTAGTATTCTTGGTGAGAGGTTGTCTGGTCCTGTTCACATGTAGCTGCGGAACCGTAGCCCTTGCTTATGGCCCTTGGTCAGTTTTCTGATATTTGCGGACCATAGGGCTACGGATTTCACCCTATCAAAAACTTTCGAAAATGCACAGTGAAAAAGTTGCCCCACGTTTTTGCAAATTGTTGTCATGAAATCGTGTGCGAGAACGGTCAAACATATATATTTCACTTCGTTAGATATTTATCTACACTCCTCTATTCTTACTTACTTATCAATGTTCATTTCCAGCTCATTATCATAACAAATGTCTCGATATTACCACAATGACAAGATGGCGGTCCGAAGTAGGTGGGATCAGTTAATATCGAGACATTTGTTATGATAATGAGCTGGAAATGAATATTAATAGGTAAGTAAGTATAGAAGAATGTAGATAAATATCTAACGAAGCGAAATATATATCTTTGACGGTTCTAGCACACGATTTCATGACAAAAATTTGCAAAATAGTGGCGCAACTTTTTCACTGCGCAGTTTCGAAAGTTTTTGATAGGATGAAATCCGTAGCCCTATGGTCCGCAAATATCAGAAAACTGACCAAGGACCATAAGGGCTACGGTTCCGCAGCTAGTTCACATGTTGCTGATGAGTCCAGGCATACTGATGGTTAATCTCGTTGAGATTAGGATTCCGAAGAAATTTTCTGTCTGTTCTTCATCCTAATCTCGTTTCAAGCCCTATTAAGGGTATTCTTGAAATTGAAAATTTGACCCCCCGGTGCATTCCGATGGATATTTTGGCATGGAAGGATTGTGTCAGATCAAGTGCAGGTAAGATTTCATAAATAGACATATTTTCTAGTTCAAATCTGCAAAAATATTTATATTTCCTTATCTTTTACAGCGTATATATCCGACAAAATAATCCAAAATCTACTTTAAACTGATGACCGCCATTTTACTGAACTCTAGAAGTACACCACGTGATCAAAAATCGTGACGTATTTTGGTATAGTCTGTTTCGTAGTTCGAGATGTCGATGTCAAATATTATATTATAATTTAAAAATCCCATTTACACTGCTTGAAATTTTTTAATTTTGTTATAAATATTTGATTCAAACCAATCAACAGCCCATAAAGGATATGCTTGCATATACACAATAAATAATTGACATCAACCTTTCATTTAGAAACAAGCTGTAGCAAAATTCGTGACGATTTTGATCACGTGGTGTAGTTCATGAGTTCAGTAAAATGGCGGCCAGCTTATTTTGGATTATTTTTTCGGATATACGCTGTAAAAGGTAAGGAAATATCAATATTTTTGCAGATTTGAACTGGAAAATATGTCTATTTATGCAATCTTACCTGCACTTGATCTGACACAATCCTTCCATGCCAAAATATCCATCGGAATGCACCGGGGGGGTCCAATTAAAAATTTCCAGAATACCCTTGATAGGCTTTAAAACGAGATTAGGATGAAGAACAGACAGAAAATTTCTTCGGAATCCTAATCTCAACGAGATTAACTGATGGTAAGTATGTGATGACTGAACGACTCAACTATTGGCTGGCTTCACAACTCTGGTGGTAGCAAGTTCCAAGTTACGATGGTTCTTGGCAGGAATGAATATTTGTATGCGTCTACTCTGGTGCTTATCTGCCGAATGTTATGGGCACAGGATCCTCTAGTTCTGGTGGTATTAATCTGGATGTACTGATGAAGTGGTACTTCCACCAGGTTGTTCAGGATTCTGTAAAGCATTATTGATCTACTTCTGGCTCTACGTTCTTCTAGTGTGTCCCATTGTAGTTGTTGCAGCATTCTGGTAACAGTCTCTGCTGGAATAATCACCGGTGACAAATCTGGCGGCTTGTCGTTGTACCCATTCCAGTGCGTAGATCTGTTGGAGCGTGTACGGATCCCAAACTGTCGAAGCGTACTATAGCACTGGTCGCACCAATGTGGTGTAGGCCTGGGCTTTCACGTCTTGAGGGCAACCTCTCAAGTTCCGCCATAGGAAACCTACTGATCTGCTGGCTTTGGCTGATGTCTGCTGTATGTGGTCATTCCAGGATAGATCTTTGTTAACATGGACGCCAAGGTATTTGCTGCCAGGGACACTCTCAAGTGTATGACCGTGTAGCTTGTAACTCATATGGATTGGGTTTGTGGATTTGTGATTTTGTAGTCAGTGCCTGGGGAAATTGATATCAAAACATTGAAATCAAAACTTTATTTTAATATGAGACAGGCACAACCTGTTTAAGGGCGAAGCCTATTTGATGATAATGACAAAATTCTAATATTTTCTTTTAAGTTTATTTCAATTGAGAAGAATTGAAATGGTTACAGATTTGCGAATTTCTTATTGAAATAATTTTTATTTTATTTTTAAATACCACTTTGTTCTATAATTTCGTGCTTCGGGTGAAAAGATATTTGGCTATGAATACATTTTGTAGGAGTATGACTTATTACCAAAAATCGTATAGCCTACAGTTAAAAGGGCTTCACCCTTTACTTTTAGTAATGATATATCAGTGAAGTCTTTGTTAACTACCCGGTATATATACATGTAATGATCATGACCAGAGCTCCAGATAATTTTCAAGTCCAAAGGGTAATTACCCCCTACTTTTGAAAATGATGCATATTTGCATATTTCCTTTGCACTGTTGTACTCTCTACTTCAGAAAAGATTGCTTACATGTACACTTTTAAAATTATGTTTGACACAAGTGTTATTCAATAAACGCAGGATGCAAGTGAAATGTCTATCTCTGTTTAATTTGACACGATTGTGTCATGTTTATTAATAAAATGTTGTAAATATTTTATTTTTTGCTTGTCGACTTCGGCAGTTTTCACAGCCGTTTTGATAATGTCATCAATGATTCCTTTAACTATACTGTCACTAGACACAGATGAAACTGTCAGGAACTTAAGTATAGAATTTTCCGTAGCGCTCTTGCACTTAGTAGCACGCTTATTCATGTTCTTGCTCATTTTCGGTAATCCCTCATTTTCAACGAACGTGTTCCCAAATTTACTTTCGTTTTAGTTCTTACTTATTACGTAAACTGCATTTATTTGTAATATTGACCGCGATTGGATGATTTATCGTAAACATCCAATCAGATCTTTTTTGACATCGATGCTTAAAAAGGCAAGCATTCGGTACCCCTCGGATGTATACGCTCTCTCCTTCGAAAAGTATAAAGGGAAGTAATTACGGGGAATTTCTCAAAGACAAAAATGTATTGTTATGTACACGACTGTACAAGTACGCTCCGAATTTGGAAAGTTTGCTTACACAGCAATATGTATGCGTAATGTGTACACTCTAATCTGATAATACATGCGTTTTTACTCATTTTCATAGCGTAAAAAACGCAAATACGCAGCTTATCTGGAGCTCTGATGACATATGGTTATGAAATTTGTATATCAGATTTCAAATTGAAATTTGAAACATTGCTTGCAGATGTTAACAACACATCTATTACTTCATTATTCTGAACAAATTGTCTCAGTGCAAGTCCAAGAATTGCACTACATTTGTGTATCATACAAAAAAATCTAATTAGATTGTGAATTAAAACAGGGTAGATGATATACATGGTTATCTCCCTTATATTTTTTGTTTCAATGCATGGTTATCTCCCTTACTTTTGTTTCAATACATGCTTATCTCCCTTATATATTTGTTTCAGTACATGTATTGATTGCTTGTATTTCTGCTACATCTCCAACGTATCCACCAGTCAGTAAAAAAGATGCGTGTGATTTTTGGCAGGAGTTTACAACAGAGATGAACAACATTCACAGAGTGTACAGCTATTTATCATACAACTGTACTTATGATACAAACAAATGTAACGGAGCAGATTGTACAGGAGTTATCAAATATCAGGTACTTGTACTTATGATACAAATAAATGTAACAGAGCAGATTGTACAGGAGTTATCAAATATCAGGTACTTGTACTTATGATACAAATAAATGTAACGGAGCAGATTGTACAGGAGCTATCAAATATCAGGTACTTGTACTTATGATACAAATAAATGTAACGGAGCAGATTGTACAGGAGTTATCAAATATCAGGTACTTGTACTTATGATACAAACAAATGTAACGGAGCAGATTGTACAGGAGTTATCAAATATCAGGTACTTGTACTTATGATACAAACAAATGTAACAGAGCAGATTGTACAGGAGTTATCAAATATCAGGTACTTGTACTTATGGTACAAACAAATGTAACAGAGCAGATTGTACAGGAGTTATCAAATATCAGGTACTTGTACTTATGATACAAACAAATGTAACAGAGCAGATTGTACAGGAGCTATCAAATATCAGGTACTGGTACTTATGATACAAACAAATGTAACAGAGCAGATTATACAGGGGCTATCAAATATCAGGTACTGGTACATGTGTGACAGTGAAATCTAATTAAACAGTACAATCCCTTATGACCAAGATCTTTGTTTGGAGTAATATTCACAGGAGTGGATGAGTGATTGCTATATCAAGAACAAGTTAATTTTCATTTAGATGATGAGGTCAGTTTTATATTCCAACACACTTAATTGGATTTTTATAGTGCTAACTCACTGAAAAATAATTCGCAGGTAGACATGTTGCTCCACTCATATACATTATCCTGATTCCAAGCCAATTAGTCTTTGCCCTTTTCTTCTTAATGCCATGTGCTTAGAGGAGAAGCAACAAACACAATTTTTATAGTCTTTGGATTGACCCGATCGGAGCTCGAACCAACGATCTATCGCACTCGAGACGAGCATGCTAAAATATTCACAGGAAACAATTGCTAATGATAATATGAAAAACTGAGAATTCCACACTGTTGGAACAGTTCCAAAATCAAATATCAAAATTGTAGAAAGAGGCAAATTCGATACACCCAACACACAAATACATGACTGCTCACGTTCTTGACTTGGTACAGGCACTCCAATAAAGTGGCAGGGTTATACTAGTTTGATGAGACCAAGCCTTCCCTCTCAGTGAAATGACACGGACATGCAAGTGCTTTCCTCATGTGAGTAAAATGCTAATCCTCACATGTAATGGAGAGAACAGTGTTATTATAAAGAACGTTATATAGTCTGGCTAAATGAGGTAGAATCTTATTTAATCTTAATAAAGCCTTTGATTTGATTTATTGTGTTTTAATGCCACTTTCAGCAATATTTCAGCTATATCATGGTGACCAGTTTTAGTGGTGGAAGAAGCCGGAATACCCGGAGAGAACCACTGACCATGGGCAAGCAACTGGTAAACTTTATCACTTGCGGCTGCGAGTCGAGTGCACCCTCTTTTTGTAATTTACAAAGCCGGGTGTGAACCCACGCCGTATTGGTGATAGGCTTGTATGAGTTGTTAGGTAATCCAACTACCTAACTCATTGAGCCACCCGGGCCCTACAACTACCTAACTCATTGAGCCACCCGGGCCCTACAACTACCTAACTCATTGAGCCACCCAGGCCCTACAACTACCTAACTCATTGAGCCACCCGGGCCCTACAACTACCTAACTCATTGAGCCACCCGGGCCCTACAACTACCTAATCATTGAGCCACCCGGGCCCTACAACTACCTAACTCATTGAGCCACCCGAGCCCTACAACTACCTAACTCATTGAGCCACCCGGGCCCTACAACTACCTAACTCATTGAGCCACCCGGGCCCTACAACTACCTAACTCATTGAGCCACCCGGGCCCTACAGCTACCTAACTCATTGAGCCACCCGAGCCCTACAACTACCTAACTCATTGAGCCACCCGGGCCCTACAACTACCTAACTCATTGAGCCACCAGGGCCCTACAACTACCTAACTCATTGAGCCACCCGGGCCCTACAACTACCTAACTCATTGAGCCACCCGGGCCCTACAACTACCTAACTCATTGAGCCACCCGAGCCCTACAACTACCTAACTCATTGAGCCACCCGGGCCCTACAACTACCTAACTCATTGAGCCACCAGGGCCCTACAACTACCTAACTCATTGAGCCACCTGGGCCCTACAACTACCTAACTCATTGAGCCACCTGGGCCCTACAACTACCTAACTCATTGAGCCACCCGGGCCCTACAACTACCTAACTCATTGAGCCACCCGAGCCCTACAACTACCTAACTCATTGAGCCACCCGGGCCCTACAACTACCTAACTCATTG
Organism: Bathymodiolus septemdierum; assembly: GCA_963383655.1. Lineage (NCBI taxonomy): Eukaryota > Metazoa > Mollusca > Bivalvia > Mytilida > Modiolidae > Bathymodiolus > Bathymodiolus septemdierum. Next base: position 1,576,416 of record OY726527.1, read on the forward strand.
AGCCACCTGGGCCCTACAACTACCTAACTCATTGAGCCACCTGGGTCCTACAACTACCTAACTCATTGAGCCACCCGAGCCCTACAACTACCTAACTCATTGAGCCACCTGGGTCCTTACTAAAGCTAAACTTCTTTTGTATACAAATCAAATAAAAACTTGAACTCTATTGAGAAGTACATTTTAAAATTCTTCTTTTCTAAAACACCAGAACCATTCGAAATCGAACATGGCTGGAACATTCATTGGATAGTCCTCTACCAAATGTCTGCTTTTTTGTGTTTCTTGGAAATCCAAGATAGATGCTATCACAGGAAATTGGTTAAACATAAGACCCGATGAGAAAATGAAAAAAATAAGTTTTCTTCAGAAGTAGACTTTATTGAACTCAAACTGTGCATTAACAAGTCTGTGATACAGTCTCAGATGAGCCTGTAGTTAAAAACATTATTTGCTCTGGGTGGCACATTTAAGCATACAATATATTCATTTATGCATGATATGCAATAGAAAAAAAATATACTGTATAAAAAAAAACTGAAAATTGAAGGAAAACGGAAAATTTAAAAGATAATGCATCTGCATTATTACTTTTCACATGGAATAAAAATTTAGATTTCAAAATTAGTGCACACAACACGTTTCTGGAATAACCATCATCAGGTACGTTCAGAATAACCATTATCAGGTACGTTCAGCCTAAATAACCATCATCAGGTATGTTCAGCCTGAATAACCATCATCAGGTACGTTCAAAATAACCATCATTAGGTACGTTCAGAATAACCATCATCAGGTACGTTCAAAATAACCATCATCAGGTACGTTCAGAATAACCATCATCAGGTACGTTCAAAACAACCATCGTCAGGTACGTTCAGAATGACCATCGTCAGGTACGTTCAGCCTGAACAACCATCGTCAGGTACGTTCAGAATAACCATCATCAGGTACGTTCAAAATAACCATCATCAGGTACGTTCAGAATAACCATCATCAGGTACGTTCAGCCTAAATAACCATCATCAGGTATGTTCAGTCTGAATAACCATCATCAGGTACGTTCAAAATAACCATCATTAGGTACGTTCAGAATAACCATCATCAGGTACGTTCAAAATAACCATCATCAGGTACGTTCAGAATAACCATCATCAGGTACGTTCAAAACAACCATCGTCAGGTACGTTCAGAATGACCATCGTCAGGTACGTTCAGCCTGAACAACCATCGTCAGGTACGTTCAGAATAACCATCATCAGGTACGTTCAAAATAACCATCATCAGGTACGTTCAGAATAACCATCATCAGGTACGTTCAGCCTAAATAACCATCATCAGGTATGTTCAGTCTGAATAACCATCATCAGGTACGTTCAAAATAACCATCATTAGGTATGTTCAGAATAACCATCATCAGGTACGTTCAAAATAACCATCATCAGGTACGTTCAGAATAACCATCATCAGGTACGTTCAAAACAACCATCGTCAGGTACGTTCAGAATGACCATCGTCAGGTACGTTCAGCCTGAACAACCATCGTCAGGTACGTTCAGAATAACCATCATCAGGTACGTTCAAAATAACCATCATCAGGTACGTTCAAAATAACCATCATCAGGTACGTTCAAAACAACCATCGTCAGGTACGTTCAGAATAACCATCGTCAGGTACGTTCAGAATAACCATCGTCAGGTACGTTCAGCCTGAACAACCATCTTCAGGTACGTTCAGAATAGCCATCATCAGGTACGTTCAAAATAACCATCATCAGGTACGTTCAGTATAACCATCATCAGGTACGTTCAAAACAACCATCTTCAGGTACGTTCAGAATAACCATCATCAGGTACGTTCAAAATAACCATCATCAGGTACGTTCAGTATAACCATCATCAGGTACGTTCAAAACAACCATCGTCAGGTACGTTCAGAATAACCATCGTCAGGTACGTTCAGCCTGAATAACCATCATCAGGTACGTTCAGCCTGAATAACCATCATCAGGTACGTTCAGAATAACCATCATCAGGTATGTTCAGCCTGAATAACCATCATCAGGTACGTTCAGCCTGAACAACCATCATCAGGTACGTTCAGAATAACCATCATCAGGTACGTTCAGCCTGAATAACCATCATCAGGTACGTTCAGAATAACCATCATCAGGTATGTTCAGCCTGAATAACCATCATCAGGTACGTTCAGAATAACCATCATCAGGTACGTTCAGAATAACCATCATCAGGTACGTTCAGAATAACCATCATCAGGTACGTTCAAAATTGAAAGATTGGAAAGCTAATTAATTTAAGTGTTTTGGAGCAATATAAACCAAAGGGCCTAAACACAATGATTACAGTCATCTTAGCCTGAAGAAGAAGAAGAACTTCTTTAGTCTTGGGGCTGTCGTGGTCGTGATCATGTGTTAGTTGGATTTATAACTGCATATGCAGTCAATGCCTATCACCACTAATGTTGTGAGTGCAAATCTTGCTCAGATGATGTGTACTCGATACATCATTATATTAAGTTTGTCAGTGACTTGCGGCAGGTCAGTGGTTTTCTCTAGGTACTCCAGTTTCCTCCTACAATGAAACTGACCGCCATGAAATAACTGAAATATTGTTGAAAGTGGCATTAAACACCATAACCCCTAGCTCTACTTTAGTTTTGATGATGATACATTATTTGCTTATTTTTATTTCTTCAGGTGCAGGGAATGAAATTGATTGACATTCATTTTTGTTTTGGTATGAGGGTGAACCATTGTGACAAAATATCTGTAGATATATATTATAGCAATAAAAACACGTCATTCAGCGATCGTATACATCACAACGATCGAAAGGAACTCAGTAGTAAGTATGCAGCGCTCAGTCCTCATGATGTGCACCGGTCCTCCAGCCCAAGACCAGTAAAATTTGTTCGGACCAGTAAATTTTTAAGTTTTTGATTAGAACTATATAAAAATAAATTCAAGAATTTGATTCCGACCAGTCAATTCATATTTTCATTTCGAGGACTGACCACTATAATCAATTTTAATACAACCAACCATAGGGCCATCATGGTCATGATCACATGGTCGTTGAATTTACAACTACCTATGTTTATCACCACTAAAGTTGGGAGTTCAAATCCTGCTCATGGTGAGGTGTACTCAATACAGCATTATATGATAAAGTTGCATCACGACTGCCCCATATAAGATACTCAATACAGCATTATATGATAAAGTTGCGTCACGACTGCCCCCATATAAGATACTCAATACAGCATTATATGAATAAGTTGCGTCACGACTGCCCCCATATAAGATACTCAATACAGCATTATATGATAAAGTTGCGTCACGACTGCCCCCATATAAGATACTCAATACAGCATTATATGATAAAGTTGCGTCACGACTGCCCCCATATAAGATACTCAATACAGCATTATATGATAAAGTTGCGTCACGACTGCCCCCATATAAGATACTCAATACAGCATTATATGATAAAGTTGCGTCACGACTGCCCCCATATAAGATACTCAATACAGCATTATATGATAAAGTTGCGTCACGACTGCCCCCATATAAGATACTCAATACAGCATTATATGATAAAGTTGCGTCACGACTGCCCCCATATAAGATACTCAATACAGCATTATATGATAAAGTTGCATCACGACTGCCCCCATATAATATACTCAATACAGCATTATATGATAAAGTTGCGTCACGACTGCCCCCATATAAGATACTCAATACAGCATTATATGATAAAGTTGCGTCACGACTGCCCCCATATAAGATATTCAATACAGCATTATATGATAAAGTTGCATCACGACTGCCCCCATATAATATACTCAATACAGCATTATATGATAAAGTTGCGTCACGACTGCCCCCATATAAGATACTCAATACAGCACTATATGATAAAGTTGCGTCACGACTGCCCCCATATAAGATACTCAATACAGCATTATATGATAAAGTTGCGTCACGACTGCCCCCATATAAGAGTAATAGTAACACCTTTTTAATACTTATTTAGTCACTGTATGACTGTGTAAGAGTTAGCTATTTTGATTCTGGATTATTTTTGACAAGCATTCGTTTGGGTAAAATAATAATCATGTTTCAGTTCAAATCAGAAAAGTAGAAACATTTTGAATGATTTAAACATGATTTCAAGCGTATGAAATGTTTCAAAATGCCAGCTACCTACAATGTATGTTTCTAGTCAACTACCTACAATGTATGTTTCTAGTCAGCTACCTACAATGTATGTTTCTAGCCAGCTACCTACAATGTATGTTTCTAGTCAGCTACCTACAATGTATGTTTCTAGCCAGCTACCTACAATGTATGTTTCTAGCCAGCTACCTACAATGTATGTTTCTAGTCAACTACCTACAATGTATGTTTCTAGTCAGCTACCTACAATGTATGTTTCTAGTCAGCTACCTACAATGTATGTTTCTAGTCAACTGTATGAGTTGTATTCTTGAGTGATGTGGAGACTTTCCCAACTGTACATTTATAATGATTCATATTGCTTATTTCTTAATTGATTCTATGAAATCTCTTGCTTTGTTGCTTTCAAAACAAATAAATTTTAATCATTTTGTTTTTAAATTGAAATTGAAATTGAAAATGTGATGCAAGGATATATGAATACATCATAGCAGAATGAAATTATCCATGTATAGGATAAGCTTTTTAATTTTCGTCCATTGAAATGTCAATAAACAACAATATGCAAATTAAAATGGAGATATCATTGTACATATATAAGATGTTGTTATTAATATTATATTTTATTTGTAGATTTGAGTATGGACACAGTGCTTGGTACACTCACACCATTTCTTTTCTTCAATTTAACCAAGCCAGTGCCTCATCATATCTTATTTGGAGTAAGTGTTGTTAAAAAAATTATTTTGTGAGTTCGGGATAAAGTCTATCAGTGGTTTTCTCAGAGTACTTCGGTTTTCTCCACCAATAAAACTGGCCGCCACGATATAACTGAAATATTGTTGAAAGTGGCGTTAAACACCATAACCCCCTATAAAATTATTTGAGTTGGTTATTCAGTTGAGCATTTTATTCCTTATGTACCGAGTTATGTCTTTATATATCATTGACAGGCATGGATAAAGAATTTTTTTGGCATCATTCTTCAAAATTTCTTAGTAATTAGAAAAAAAAATTGCTTGGGGAAAAAGAAGGGTTTCATCCACTGGAACCCCCTCAAATGGATCCACCACTAGTCCTCCAAGTTCACTAGCCAAAGGCAAGATTCTAAATTATCCTACTCATCTTACAGGACCACTTTTAATTGCAGAAAGGATGGCCTTGTAAAAGTAAGACCTCTGTAACATATTATTTCCCTTACTTAACTTGATAAATATAGTTAATTTATTAATGTTTTACATTTTTTTTTAGTGTTAAAGGGAGATAACTTACTAATATTTTCCATTTTATTTTATTATCTCCCTTACTTAAACTGTTAAAGGGAGATAACTTAATAGTGTTTTCCATTTTTTTATTATCTCCCTTACTTAAACTGCTAAAGGGAGATAACTTACTACTGTTTTCCTTTTTTTTTAAATTATATCCCTTACTTAAATTGTTAAACTTACTAATGTTTTACATTTTTTTTTATTATCTCTCTTACTTAAACTGTTAAAGGGAGATAACTTTTTAATGTTTTCTATTATTTTAATTATCTCCCTTACTTAAACTGTTAAAGGGAGATAACTTACTAACATTTTCTATTTTTTTTAATTATCTCCCTTACTTAAACTGTTAAAGGGAGAAAACGTATTAATGTTTTCCATTTTTTTTATAATCTCCCTTTCTTAAACTGCTAAATGGAGATAACTTACTAATGTTTTACATTTTTTTTTAATATCTCCCTTACTTAAGCTGTTAAAGGGAGATAACTTATTAATGTTTTCTATTTTTTTAAATTATCTCCCTTACTTAAACTGTTAAAGGGAAATAACTTACTAATGTTTTCCATTTTTTAAATTATGTCCCTTACTTAAACTGTTAAAGGGAATGTTTTCCATTTTTATACCCCCGCTCGACGAGAGTCGGGAGTATATAGGGATCCTCATGTCCGTCCATCACACTTTTGGTTTCCGGATAATAATTAAAGTACCGCTCAACCAAATCTTTTCAAACTTTCACACATTGCTGTGTACCATAAAATACAGGTTGAGTTTGATTACGGTGTATTTCACACTTCATGTCCGTCCATCCGTCCATCACACTTTTGGTTTCCGGATAATAATTAAAGTACCGTTCAACCAAATCTTTTCAAACTTTCACACATTGCTGTGTACCATAAAATACAGGTTAAATTTGATTACGGTGTATTTCACATTTACCGTTCATGAGTTATGGCCCTTATTCTCTTAGAAAATAGGGACTTTTTAGGTTTCCGGATGATATTTAAAGAATGGTTCAACCAAATTTGTTCACACTTTAACACAATGCTGTGGAACATTAAATACAGGTTAAGTTCAATTATGGTGTATTTCACATTTACCGTTCCTGAGTTATGGCCCTTTTTCTCTTAGAAAATAGGGATTTTTTAAGTTTCCGGATGATATTTAAAGTATGACTCAACCAAATCTTTTCAAACTTTAACACAATGCTGTGAACCATTAAATACAGGTTAAATTTGATTACGGTGTATTTCACTTTTATCATTCCTGAGTTATGGCCCTTTTTCTCTTAGAAAATAGGGACATTTTAGGTTTCCGGATGATATTTAAAGTATGTCTCAACCAAATCTTTTCAAACTTTAACACAATGCTGTATACCATAAAATACAGGTTAAGTTTGATTATGGTGTATTTCACATTTACCGTTCATAAGTTATGGCCCTTTTTCTCTTACAAAATAGGGACTTTCTAGGTTTCCGGATGATATTTAAGGTACGACTCAACCAAGTCGTTTCAACCTTTAACACAATGCGATGTACCATAAAATACAGATTAAGTCCGATTATGGTGAAATTGACATATACCGTTCATGAATTATGGCCCTTTTTCTCTTAGAAGATAGGGACTTTAAAGATTTCTGGATGAAAATTTGGAATGCGTGGGTATCTGTGATTTTATAATCTCCCTTTCTTAAACTGCTAAAGGGAGATAAATTACTAATGTTTTCCATTTTTTTTTCTCCCTTTCTTAAATTGCTAAAGGGAGATAACTTACTAATGTTTTCAATAATTATCTCCCTTTCTTAAAACGCTAAAAGGAATTAACTTACTAATGTTTCCATTTTTTTTATTTTCTCCCTTATTTAAACTGTCAAAGGGAGATAACTTACAAATATTTTCTATTTTTATTTATTTATTAGATTAGAGTAAAAGTCAGAGTCACAACAAAAATATTTGATATTGAAGAATGGCCTTCCCAGTACCAGCAAGACATTATACCTATGACGGAGATACCAGTGACGTCATGTCCCACCATCCATACAACTCCTCCTCCTTTATTGAAGAATGTAACGTGTGTACACAGAACGTCACCAACTACTACACCAAAGACTGTTCCTAGTGGGTCAAATCCTAGTACGTAGTAGTTAACATCATGTTTTATTTATAGTATAGCTACTCTTGAATTCAGGGGCGGGCGTGATCAGTTGCTAGTTGGATTTACTACTACCTATGCAATCAGTGCCTATCACTACTAACTTTGTGAGTTTGAATCCTACTCAGGCAAGGTGTACTCGATACAACATTATGTTTGGTTTAGACAACTAACACTGTATACATGTCAGCTGTTAAAAGAACCAACAACTAAAAAAGATTTAAACATGCACACAAATATGTGTCGAAGCTATACCAATTATTTTCATTAAGAAAATCAAGAAGAATGTTTTTAAGAATTTTTTTTTATTTCAGCCAAAAATCCACTTTCGAAGACAACGGTTTCACCTGGAATGCATTCTCCTCCAATCACAACAAAGATTGTTCCTATTCACATAAGCTCATGTAAGTACTTGTTTATTTAAGACTTTATTTATCATTTCTATACATTTGTATTTTTCAGTTTGAAACCTGTACAGTAGATTTTCCCATAGTAAATTTCCCAATTCTATCTTCCTGGTTTCTAGTTAAGCAGATTGCAGCAATTTTTTTAAGAAAAGAAGCAAATTAGTTTTGTTATATTAGCAATTTCAAATACTTTATTAACTCAAACTCATTTACAATAAATTGCAAAGTCCCAAGTTTACAATATCAATTGTTGAGGTATACATAAGATATACAAATTAATACAATATATCTTTTTTTTTCTAATATTCAAACAGTTATTTATGTATAAGGAAGATGGCTTGAGTGCCACTGTTGATACAACATTAAATATTGAATTAATTATATTTTTAAGAATTTCGAAAAAGTTTGCATTTTATTTTCAAATTTCTTTCTAAAATCTGAGTAACCATTACATTGAAATATGAAATGTTGTTCATCTTCAATTTCCTTAGCTCTTTCAGTTATGTTAAAAAAGTAGCCATTACATTGAAATAAAAAATGTTGTTCATCTTCAATTTCTTTAGCTATTTCAGTTATATATTAACTCATAAAAATAACATTTTGTATATATTTTTCCCTTTTCCTTCAATGGCTATTGTCTTTTGCCAGTAACTAGTTTTCTCTCATTGTTTATATTCCACACAGCAGAATATTTCCACAGGTAAAATGTTCCCTGAATTGGCCAATAGAAAATAAATATCTATGACTATGACAATAGTCACATGACGTTCCTGTGACTGAAGACAGATATATTGTAAACAATGATACTCACCACAACAACAGGAAACCTCAAAATGTAAACAACAACATTTTGTCTCTGATTGCAGCAAATCTAGACTTGGTAACCATCAATTTTGTAAAACCTAAGATTTTCTCCAAATGTTTATTTACACAGTTATTATTAACAGTTCAACCCACATCAACAAAACAAATAACCACCTCTCACCTCAAATTTTAGAACACAAAAACTCACGACATATGGCTTAGGAAATCAAGTTTGTTCTAGCTTGAGACAGGGTTAAACTGGATAAAGAGATCCCAACACTCCCCCCCCCCCCCCCCCCCCCCCCTTTTGATAACTGGATCTTGAACGGCAATACAAATATAGACAAAATATTTTAAAAATACCTACACAAATATTGTTGATAATATTCACTCATATAATTATTAACGATATGATAACGTTGTGTTTTACTCACATACAACTGATACAAATTTTATTTAAAGTCGGAGTATAAAAACATACAACATAAGCTCTGAAGAGTTTTTAAAACCGACATACATGTAAATAACAAAACAAGCATAAGGACAAACATGCATAAAAAGCAGAGCACATACATATTATATAAAACATAAAAGCACAGTAGTTGAACTAAATTAAAAATAAGCATAGTTGATGAACTAAACTAAAAATATCTAGCATACTAAGGGAAGGAAATAAAACTGAAGCCTTGCATGCAAAGCAATGACATGAGCTGCCTGACCATGTATTAATAAAAATTTTAAACTGGTCTAGTGACATGTCTTTTCTAAAGTGGTCAGGCAGCTCATTCCAGAGCTTTGCACCTGCATAACGAAAAGATTGCAAACCAAAACTTGTAGTTCTTACCTGTGGTAAAGCTACTTTATTTTGATATCTAAAAGAATACGAAGTATTTTTTATATCTATGAGGTCAAATAAATAAACAGGACAATCCTTATTAACAATTTTGAAAACTTCTAAAGCAAATGTTCTAAGTCTCCTTACTTTTAGGGATGGCAGTTTATATTTGCATAACAGGTCTTCATAACTAGAGGTGTATTCATTGTATATAAATCTCAGTGCCCTTTCCTGTATTTTTTCTATTTTTTGGGTATTCGTTTCTCCACAAAAGTGCCAGACAGGTGGGCAATAGTTAAAGTTGGACATAATAAAGGAGTAGTAGATTGTAAATTTTCCTAGTTTTGTTAAATGGGTACCAATTCTTTTTAATACATTTAATTGCCTGGAGGCTTTTTTACAAATATTTGACACATGTTCATTGAAATTTAATTGAAAGTGTATTGTTACCCCTAAAAGTTTAACCTCAGATTCACATTCAATTTGATTTCCGTCAAGAGTAAAGGTTAAGTTTTGTTGTTTGGTTTGTTTACCTATTGCAATTGCCTGGAACTTTTCTGGGTTAGCCTTCATTTTGTTAATGGAAAACCAATTAATTAAAGTCATACTGTCATCCTCCAAAGTAGAGATTACTTTATTTATATCATGATCAGAGTAGGAAAGCGTATTGTCGTCCGCGTAGTTATAAAGATCACTATTTTTTTATAAAATAGAAATATCGTTTAAAAAGATATTAAAAAAGATAGGGCCAAGTATTGAACCCTGGGGCACCCCTTTATAAATATCTTGCCAGTTACTAATATGTGGGCCCACTTTAACACACTGTTTACGATTTTTTAAGTAACTATCTATTAGATTTAAAGCAGAAGGAAATACACTATAGGTTTTTAATTTTAATATAAGCAGGTCATGGGGTAAACAGTCCAAAACTTTTGATAGGTCCATGAGTATGGCCGCAGCATATTTATTTTGATCTAAAGCCTTTTTCCAGTCTTCAATTACCTTTAATAAAGCAGTTTGGCATCCGTAGCCTTTTCGAAAAGCAGATAAAAAAGTATGAAAATGTGAGTCATTTATATATCATGGGAAGGATACTGACTGGCCAGTAATTGCCTTTATCTAGAGTGTTATTCTTTTTATGTAAGGGAACCACTAATGCATGACCACATTTTTTCACTAAGAAGGACTGTATGGGCCCATAAAACTAGCTTAACACTGCCACTTTTATTGAAGTGCCTGTACCAATCCAGGAAAGTGAGTGGTCATGTATTTGTGTGTTAGATATATGGATTTGGCCCCTTTCTAGGATTTTTCTGTAGGATTTTGGAAATGTTCTGGCAGTGTTATATTTTTGGTTTTTCATTCTATGTAATAATTGTTTGTACTTATTTTAGCTACATACAACAAGGAGTGTGATATGACCTTATTAGGTTGTGGTGTTAATGAGATGTGTGTAGCGTCAGATGATCACACAAAGAAAGGAGTGTGTAAATGTGATACTTTACATCATCTAGACAGACTGACAGGCCTATGTAGTAGTGGCAGTACCGGTAGGTAGACATTTAATTTAAACATACAGTCAAACCTGTATATAAAGGCCACTCAAGGAAACCTAAAAATGTGGACTTTATGAGTAGTTTCCCTTCATATACAGGTTAAAATTAAGAAATAATTTATGGAAGGGGTAAGTTTGTTGGAGATTTTAATATGGGTAACATTATCTGCGTAATTTTTTTACTCCGAGCGATAGGACATATACGGTAAATTTTTAATCCACATTCTTTTATAATGTACCCATATTAAAATCTCCAACAAACTTACCCCTTCCATAAATTATTTCTATGACATGCTGTTTTGGCTTTGTAAGCAAAAGGGAAAAATAGAACAACCAAATACATCATGGTCATCAGCGCATGTAAGTCATAATAAATCAGGGATTTTTAAACCCTTTTGTTTACAAAGCCAAAACAGCACGTCATATTAGAATTATTCATTTAATTTAGACATGGACATTTAATTTTAACATACAGTCAAACCTGTAGTAAGAGGTCACCTTTGGTACAAAGATCAAGTGGCCATTTAAGACAGGTGACCTCTTAAAACAGGTTCAATTCAAATGAAATTTACTATGACAGGACAATAAAATGGTGACCTTTTAATACAGGTAACTGCTTAATAGAGGTGAATACGGTTAAACAGATATATAAAGGTCACTCAAGGGAACCTAAAAATGTGTACTTTATGAGCAGTTGCCCTTCATAAAGAGGTTAAAATTATATGCACTATTCATTAATGAGAAAAATATGACTGCCCTTTATAGACAGTGTTTTGTTATATACAGGTGCCCTTTAAGTCAGGTATGACTGTAATTTATTTATTGATAAATTGGGAGGGGGGGGAATTAATTTAAATTGCTTTTACAACGGTTCTGACAATGTGGTATTTTTTGTTTTTCATTTTTTGTGAATTTACAAGTAAGGGGCTGACATGGTCGTTAAGGTAGTTTGATTTACAACTACCTATGCAAACAGTGCCTATCACCATTAACGTTGTGAGTTCGAATCCCACTGATTGTCAGGTATACTTTTTTTTATTTTAACAACGTAATATATTTTATTCAAATGCTTGCTACAATTAACACACCAAAAGTCCAAGCTCCTTTTGGTGTTTCCCTGTTACATCTTGTTCTGATTATCCAGGGCTATAATCAGAATTACATGGAATATATATACAACCTAAATACAATTTATATTTAATACCTTTTGGAAACATTTATTTATTTTGCATTTATTATATTATTTTTTACTTTCATTAAAAATGTACACTTTTGAAGTGTTTTATTTTCATTTATTCTTTTAATATATTCATTGGCAAATATTCTATAAACATCAATATACTTTGTTTTCTGTTCAGATATATAGTACGATTTGTAGATGGAAAACCCTACAACTGTTATCAAAAAATTTAATGCAAGATAGTTTTTATCATCTATCTTGTATCCAAGTACTATATGATTCAAAGTAATTTTGTTTTCGATACCCAAACCCTTCATTAAATTCTGAAATTTTGTCCAAAACTCTTTTAGAAAGGTACAAGTAATAAAATAATGAGAGTAATCTTCATTTAATTTACAGAAATTACATAAACTATTCCCAACAATTTTCCATTTGGAAAGTAAAACTTTATTTGGTATAATAAAATGAAAAAGTTTCCATCTGAACATTTTAACTTTGTTTTCGTCAAGAAATTTGAAAATGAAAAAATATAGACTACTTGTATTTGGTTTTTCAGACAACACTAAATAATTAATCCAATAATGTGTACCAATAGGGTTTGAAAATTTAACATTCACCAGTTTATTATATAATAACTTATTAGACAATGTAGATAAATTAATAAACTGATTGTTCCAGATGAAATAATCTTTTTTGATATTTACAATGCTTTTAACTGAGCATTCTGTTTTTAAAATGTCTATCCAATTCTTTGGAAAAGCTTTAAGAATACTAAATTCAGATATCCAATTAGATTTATTTTTTAACTTGTGAAGAATAAATTCTTGCGTAATTTTACCATTATTATCTATTATATCATTAACAAAAAATATTCCACTATTAATCCATTCTTTAAAAAATAAATATTTTTTTTCAAATGTAATAAATCTATTTCACCATAAAATTTGCTTTCTTACATTACTGAATGTCAATGGTGAACTTAATTGACCACCACCTGTTTTTATCCAACTGGGCAAAACATTTTTGTAAAATTCTGGGATATTATTTAGAAACTGTTTATGTTTTTTCACATCTATGTTCATTTTAAAAATAAGCCATATTTTCCCAAATACATTTAAATATTTTAGTGGTATCAATTTCCAATTCGAAAATTTTGAGTCAGCTAATCTACTTACCCATGATGCCTTCAAAGATATAAAATAACTTTCTATATCTATCATTTTCAGTCCACCTTTCTCAAAATCTCCTATCAATGTATTTCTTTTTACTTTATCTGGTTTCCCATTCCATATAAATTTAAAACACTTACTCTCTATCTCTTTTTTGTATTTTTCTGGAATAACACATGAACTAACAATAAAAGTAAAAATAGGTATAATCAAAGCTTTAATGATTAGTACCTTTACCCAATATTGAGAGATTTCACTTTGACCATGACAAAAATAAGCTATTCATTTTTTCAATTTTTTCTCCCCCAATTAAGTTTTTCACATTCTATGTAATCATGACCATAATAAATACCTAAGGACTTTATTGGTTTGTTTGTCCATTTAATATTTTCTACCTTATCTTTACTGTGTTTTAGTTTCTCAATCCACAACCTCCCTTATTTCTATTTTTCATTAAACCTGAAAAATTACCAAAAATTTCAATTTCGTTCATAGCAACAGATATATCGTTTTTAGAGTTAAAATATAGTGTTGTGTCATCTGCTAATTGCGAAATATTTATACTATGTGTTTGTTCATCTATTTTTATCTGAAAACCCTTGATATCCTTATTATTTCTTATTCGAAGAGCCATGATTTCAACTGATAAAACAAATAGCAAAGCAGATAAAGGACAACCTTGACGTATTCCGCGCGAGTTTTTGAAAATCTCTGATATCCAGCCATTGTTCATTACACAAGTTTGAATATTACTATATAAAGTTTTAACCCAAATTATAAACGATTCATTAAACCCAAAATGTTTTAAAGTTGTCAAGATAAATGTCCATTCAAGTGAGTCAAACGCTTTTTTAAAATCAACAAAGACTATTGCCCCTTCAACATTATAAGATTCAGCAAAATCAATAATGTCTTGTATTTGTCTATGATTGAAGCCAATGAACCTGTTTTTAATATATCCAGTTTGGTCATTATTTACAATTTTTTCTAAAACTTTTTTTAAACGCTGTGCTAGAACATAAGAAAGAAGTTTTAGATCAACATTTAAAAGAGAAATTGGTCTATAATTATCCAGAACTAAGGGATCCCCCTTTTTAAACAATAAAGATAAAACACTAGTCCGCTGAGAAAAACTCAGTAGCTTTTCATCATAGCTTTTATTTAGAACATCAATTAAAAAAAAATTGACTTTTCCCCAAAATTTTTTATAAAATTCTACTGTTAGTTCATCCAAACCTGGGGCTTTATTTGATTTCATATTATTTATTGCATTAGAACACTCTTCTTCAGTTACCTTTCCATCACAAATTGATTGATCCTGATCCTGAAGCCTGTTTTCTAATTTTGTATCAAAAATATAATTACTGGTTAGATTTTCATCAGGATATTTTGTAGTATACAATTTTTCATAATATGATTTAATAGTACTAAGAATGTGCATCTGGTCAGTTATTATTTCATTGTTTTCATCTATTAATTTGTTTATTGACTTTTTAATATGCCTCTGTTTTTCCAGCCCTAGAAAATATGAGTTATTTTTTTCCCCATATTCCACCCATTTCTCACGACATCTAATTTGTGCCCCTTTAGCTTTTTGGTCATATATTTTTACAAGTTCTGTTTCAATATTATGAATAACTTTATCTAAATTATCGTTTTCCTCACTTTGATTATCCCTTACCATAATATTTTTTTCTAATTCACTTTCTAATTTATGTCTTAAGTTCTCTAGTTAATTTTGATTTGTTTTTACAATACATAGTGGTTACTTCTCGAATTTCAACTTTCATTGCGTCCCATAATAATCTTATGTCGATCTTATTATTATGATACTGTATTCAATATTTATCAATTACTTTATTTATTAACTGTTTATAATCATATTCCTGTATTACAGAATTATTAATTTTCCAATACCCTCTTCCCTTTTCAGACACCCCCCGACCGAAAGGTTAAAACCACACTTTGATGATCAGTATACTGTATGACCGCAGGTTTAATTTTACAGCCTTGAACAAGCGATAGAAAATCTTTTCCTAAAAGAATCATATCAATCCGACTAGCTTGTGTTTTGTCTTTCCTACGCCATGTAAACTGTTGTCTCTTTTCATTATATATCCTCCAGACATCAATTAACTTATTAGTTTTTATAAAGGACTTTAAACTATTTACTGATTGCTTACAAACATTACCTGTACGTAAACTTCTACGATCTATGTCTTGCATTATCTCGTTAAAATCTCCCCCAACCACAAGAATACCCGTCCCATGTTCTTTACAGAAATTACTTACCTTTTTAAAAAACATGTTTCTTAAAGTTTTGCTATTTGGTGCATAAATGCATACTAACGAAAAAACTGCATCATCTATCTGTACATTTAATAAAACAATTCTGCCATTTTCATCAGTAACCTTGTCAATGACCTTATAATTGACTGCTTTATTAATAAATATTGCTACCCCCCCTACTAGCAGATGTTCCTATACTACCATAAACATTAAAATCTGTATTGAAATTTATTTCGTTTTCAATATTCTGATCGAAATGTGTTTCTTGAAAATAAGCTATATCACATTTCATTGACTTGACCCATTCTATAGCTCGACCTCTTTTCTCTCTGTTTTGCAAACCGTTTACATTTAAGCTACATAAATTTATCATATTTTTGACAGACATTTTTTATGAGATAAGATTTGTATTTGATATGTAACAATTCTATTTTTTTTTAACCACAAAAGAGTCATTAATATCCCATATTTACACACTATCATAATTTTTTTTTTATATATAGCAATTCTAATTTGTCAAATAGAAAAAAAACCATAATTAATCTACAATATCTACACAATATTACAAATATGCAACATTTAATATCATTTTTACATATTTCTATACCCGTAAATAGCATGCGAACTTTTCCGTGTATGTATCCTAATATATTTTTTAACATATCATGTACTGGCCTCGACCTATATTTAATACAGACTATCCGACCTTTAAAAGTACATTTATGCGACTCAATACAGACAGGATTATATTTAACATGTGGATAATATTCTTTCCATAAACTTGGTTCATAGTGTAACATTAGTACAAACATTATGAAGATTGAAAATATTTTAAATGCAGTGATCGTGAAAACAAATAATTCACTTAAAGGAAGTGTCTGTGATGTTTTACCCACTGGTAAGTATTTTTTTCTATATATTTTATATGACACTTGGCTATAGCCAATTTGTTTTATTAGCGTTTCTCTTTTGTTTACATTTATATTTATAAGGAATATATATATGTATAACCACGTGCTATATTTGGCATGACACATCTCATGTGTATTAACGATGGCTAAAAATAGATTAGGTGGAAACCTGAATTGTAATTGTATGGGACAAATAAATATGTGTTGCTTTGTAAAGAAAATACCTACTGTTTTGTAAAGGAAAACTGAGAGAATAGCAATATGAAAATAATAACAAGCCATGTTATATGTACACACTAAATACATGTTTACATATTCATAATAATAGTATAAATCTATAGTCAGAATTATCATAAACAACATCAATATAAAGGTACATCTATTAATAGTATACTTCTTATGTTGTAATAATTTTTTACTTCTTATTTCTTCATTAAACATCATATAACCATCAATTAGGTTTTTAATGATATACATTTTTACTCTTTGTTGGAGCTTAAATAACATTAGTAGTTTTGTAAATTTTTTTACATTTTAATTTAAGATAAAAAAAAACTTATTTCAAATAGCACACTAAATGATGATGAAGTTTTCCTGTTGCTTGGTTTTAACGTCTTTCGACCTTTACTGCTTCCTTGTTGATCATGTAATTTCTCAGTAGGAGTTTGTGGAGTCCTTTGAATTGCACTAGGCCTGCTTGAAGTTTTCATGAAATTGTCCATAGTTTTTTGACCAGCTTTAACTTGTTTATTTTCTGATTTATCAGTTTCAATGATTTTCACTTTTTTATTTCCTTTTGCTTCTATGTCTTTGTCTTCCTTGTCTGTTGTGATTGATTGTACAGCTTTGTTATGGGGTTGAGAATTCTCAGCTTGACTTGCATCATCATCCTCATCATGCTCAGTCAGATTTTCCTCCTCAACACCATCATGTGCACTTATGTTTGGCTCTGGGAAAACAAGATCATGAGGACAGTCTACCATTCTATGACCTTGCTGATTGCATGACCTACACACCCAATCACTTGTGCACTGATACATGAAGTGTCCTGGCTTTAGAAATTTGTGACAGTTTTTATTATTCTCCCTGTTTTGATTGTCGGTTTCTACTTGACCAGGATGGAATATCCTCCACCAGTACTTGCCTATTTGAAGACTCTTTGGAAGTGGGTGTGGGAGTGGTTTACTGATGACTAGTCTGTCACCTGTATCACAGTTTGTTAATCTTCCATCCACTCTAAGCTTTTCCCTAAAGATACCTTCAATATTGCAACCTTCTAGAGTCAAAGTACGGTGAATTTGGCCGTCATCAGCGGAAAGAGGGATATTTTTAACTTTAATGCGGATGGTATCAGGTCGAAATCTTTGAGGATTCAGAGGATTTTGTGTGTGAAGGGGTACCCGCCTGCCACGTATATTTAAACCTTCCACAATTAGAGTAATTCTATCCTCTGTATTGTCCATATAAATCCTCCACATATCTCTAATACGCTGTATCCCCTTTATGCATTCGGCTGGGACTTTGGAGCCTACCGCTTTATATATCTCTACGTTGGTGAGCCAGTGAGTTCTATCGGGTTTGGTGGAACCAAACACGTCTTGATCGACTAAAAATGGGGACTTTACTGAATCACCAGATGCGTAATCTTTATTTTGTTCCCCGTGTTTACTATCAGATTCGTCTGTATTGTTTTTATTACTGCTCTGATTGTTAACTACCTCGGCGAACGTCGCCATTTTTTCATTGTTTACATTTGAATCTTCGATTGTAACAATGGGTTCTATGTGTTCTACACCCCTGAGTCGTTTTATTAGTTGCTCAATTTGTTCTTCAGTCAGTTTGTTACCACTGTGCGTATTCTTGTCTTCCATAGTGAACAAGAAATACTTTAATTTTAACTTTTGCTGGAGCTGTTCTCTCGGTGAGTCTTGACAAACCAAGGGACGTAACTCAATCAGGTATACTTGATACAATATTATGTGATAAAGTTGGTCAGTGAGTTGCAACAGGTCGGTGATTTTCTCTACATACTCTGGTTTCCTCCACCAATAAAACTGACTGCCACGATACAGCTGAAATATTGTTGAAAGTTGCGTTAAACACCATAACCATAACCTCTTGAAGTGTTGGGAAAAAAAATGGATGCCGGCAAATAGGAGTGGTGTTAAACACCATAACCCTCTAACCTCTTGAATATTGGAGTGTTGAAAAAATGGACATAAATATATAAATATACATAATATTTTCAGATGGCGGTACAACTTTCATCTGGGATTTAGATAATATCCATTCTTCTACAATCCAAACAGTTGTTCATAGTCTGCCAAGGACAGAGAACAAGTCCGTCAGCAGTAAGTTTCATTTTATTCTTGAATATCAATTTTTGTGGTTTTTGTCGGTACTATGTGTCCACAAAATTCAGTGAAAGGCATATACATGTATATATGACTGTATAATGATTTCTTCATTATCCTATACAATATATTAAAAATTTCTGAATTAGATTGCTGTCAAATTATAATATTAAGTATATATGTACCATCTACACATTCTTAGACACATGTCTTATGTCTATCTCTAGATTTTCCTTACAAAACAAGGCAACACTTCGATTATTGAAGCTCCATTTTTTATGGAGTTGATGTGGTCGAGTGATCTAGGGCGCTGGACATAAGGCTAAGCGATTGGTGCTGCAGTGTATCAATGGTGTGAGTTCAAATCCAGTCGAGGGATGAACAAAAATTTGACAGCTCAAAAATCTAATTCTAACACTGTTTAGTTTAATTTTCAGACGTATATATATATATATATGACGTTTTATTCATATGTAAAAAGCACTTGCATGACCTGCATCATTTCATTAAGATGAGAGGTTTGGGCCATTAAGATGAGAGGTTTGGGTCATTAAGATGAGAGGTTTGGGCCATTAAGATGAGAGGTTTGGGTCATTAAGATGAGAGGTTTGGGCCATTAAGATGAGAGGTTTGGGCCATTAAGATGAGAGGTTTGGGCCATTAAGATGAGAGGTTTGGGCCATTAAGATGAGAGGTTTGGGCCATTAAGATGAGAGGTTTGGGTCATTAATATGAGAGGTTTGGGCCATTAATATGAGAAGTTTGGGCCATTAAGATGAGAGGTTTGGGCCATTAATATGAGAGGTTTGGGCCATTAAGATGAGAGGTTTGGGTCATTAAGATGAGAGGTTTGGGTCATTAATATGAGAGGTTTGGGCCATTAATATGAGAGGTTTGGACCATTAATATGAGAGATTTGGGCCATTAAGATGAGAGGTTTGGGCCATTAAGATGAGAGGTTTGGGCCATTAAGATGAGAGGTTTGGGTCATTAAGATGAGAGGTTTGGGCCATTAATATGAGAGGTTTGGGTCATTAATATGAGAGGTTTGGGCCATTAATATGAGAGGTTTGGGCCATTAAGATGAGAGGTTTGGGCCATTAAGATGAGAGGTTTGGGCCATTAAGATGAGAGGTTTGGGCCATTAAGATGAGAGGTTCGGGTCATTAAGATGAGAGGTTTGGGTCATTAAGATGAGAGGTTTGGGCCATTAAGATGAGAGGTTTGGGCCATTAAGATGAGAGGTTTGGGCCATTAAGATGAGAGGTTTGAGCCATTAAGATGAGAGGTTTGGGTCATTAAGATGAGAGGTTTGGGCCATTAATATGAGAAGTTTGGGCCATTAAGATGAGAGGTTTGGGCCATTAAGATGAGAGGTTTGGGCCATTAAGATGAGAGGTTTGGGTCATTAAGATGAGAGGTTTGGGTCATTAAGATGAGAGGTTTGGGCCATTAATATGAGAGGTTTGGGCCATTAATATGAGAGGTTTGGGCCATTAAGATGAGAGATTTGGGCCATTAAGATGAGAGGTTTGGGCCATTAAGATGAGAGGTTTGGGCCATTAAGATGAGAGGTTTGGGTCATTAAGATGAGAGGTTTGGGCCATTAAGATGAGAGGTTTGGGTCATTAATATGAGAGGTTTGGGTCATTAATATGAGAGGTTTGGGTCATTAATATGAGAGGTTTGGGTCATTAATATCAGAGGTTTGGGCCATTAATATGAGAGGTTTGGGCCATTAAGATGAGAGGTTTGGGCCATTAAGATGAGAGGTTTGGGCCATTAAGATGAGAGGTTTGGGCCATTAAGATGAGAGGTTTGGGTCATTAAGATGAGAGGTTTGGGCCATTAATATGAGAGGTTTGGGCCATTAATATGAGAGGTTTGGGCCATTAAGATGAGAGGTTTGGGCCATTAAGATGAGAGGTTTGGGCCATTAAGATGAGAGGTTTGGGTCATTAAGATGAGAGGTTTGGGCCATTAAGATGAGAGGTTTGGGCCATTAATATGAGAGGTTTGGGCCATTAATATGAGAGGTTTGGGCCATTAATATGAGAGGTTTGGGCCATTAAGATGAGAGGTTTGGGCCATTAAGATGAGAGGTTTGGGTCATTAAGATGAGAGGTTTGGGCCATTAATATGAGAGGTTTGGGCCATTAATATGAGAGGTTTGGGCCATTAAGATGAGAGGTTTGGGCCATTAAGATGAGAGGTTTGGGTCATTAAGATGAGAGGTTTGGGTCATTAAGATGAGAGGTTTGGGCCATTAAGATGAGAGGTTTGGGCCATTAATATGAGAGGTTTGGGCCATTAATATGAGAGGTTTGGGCCATTAAGATGAGAGGTTTGGGTCATTAAGATGAGAGGTTTGGGTCATTAAGATGAGAGGTTTGGGTCATTAAGATGAGAGGTTTGGGCCATTAAGATGAGAGGTTTGGGTCATTAAGATGAGAGGTTTGGGTCATTAAGATGAGAGGTTTGGGCCATTAATATGAGAGGTTTGAGCCATTAATATGAGAGGTTTGGGTCATTAAGATGAGAGGTTTGGGCCATTAATATGAGAGGTTTGGGTCATTAAGATGAGAGGTTTGGGTCATTAATATGAGAGGTTTGGGCCATTAAGATGAGAGGTTTGGGTCATTAAGATGAGAGGTTTGGGTCATTAAGATGAGAGGTTTGGGTCATTAAGATGAGAGGTTTGGGCCATTAATATGAGAGGTTTGGGTCATTAAGATGAGAGGTTTGGGTCATTAAGATGAGAGGTTTGGGCCATTAAGATGAGAGGTTTGGGCCATTAATATGAGAGGTTTGGGTCATTAAGATGAGAGGTTTGGGCCATTAAGATGAGAGGTTTGGGCCATTAATATGAGAGGTTTGAGCCATTAAGATGAGAGGTTTGGGTCATTAAGATGAGAGGTTTGGGCCATTAAGATGAGAGGTTTGGGCCTTTAATATGAGAGGTTTGGGTCATTAAGATGAGAGGTTTGGGCCATTAATATGAGAGGTTTGGGTCATTAAGATGAGAGGTTTGGGTCATTAAGATGAGAGGTTTGGGTCATTAAGATGAGAGGTTTGGGCCATTAATATGAGAGGTTTGGGCCATTAATATGAGAGGTTTGGGTCATTAAGATGAGAGGTTTGAGCCATTAATATGAGAGGTTTGGGTCATTAAGATGAGAGGTTTGGGCCATTAATATGAGAGGTTTGGGCCATTAATATGAGAGGTTTGGGTCATTAAGATGAGAGGTTTGGGTCATTAATATGAGAGGTTTGGGTCATTAATATGAGAGGTTTGGGCCATTAAGATGAGAGGTTTGGGTCATTAATATGAGAGGTTTGGGTCATTAATATGAGAGGTTTGGGCCATTAAGATGAGAGGTTTGGGCCATTAAGATGAGAGGTTTGGGCCATTAAGATGAGAGGTTTGGGCCATTAATATGAGAGGTTTGGGTCATTAAGATGAGAGGTTTGGGCCATTAAGATGAGAGGTTTGGGCCATTAAGATGAGAGGTTTGGGTCATTAAGATGAGAGGTTTGGGCCATTAATATGAGAGGTTTGGGCCATTAAGATGAGAGGTTTGGGCCATTAATATGAGAGGTTTGGGCCATTAATATGAGAGGTTTGGGCCATTAATATGAGAGGTTTTGGCCATTAAGATGAGAGGTTTGGGCCATTAATATGAGAGGTTTGGGCCATTAAGATGAGAGGTTTGGGCCATTAAGATGAGAGGTTTGGGCCATTAAGATGAGAGGTTTGGGCCATTAAGATGAGAGGTTTGGGTCATTAAGATGAGAGGTTTGGGTCATTAAGATGAGAGGTTTGGGCCATTAAGATGAGAGGTTTGGGTCATTAAGATGAGAGGTTTGGGCCATTAAGATGAGAGGTTTGGGCCATTAAGATGAGAGGTTTGGGCCATTAAGATGAGAGGTTTGGGTCATTAAGATGAGAGGTTTGGGCCATTAAGATGAGAGGTTTGGGCCATTAATATGAGAGGTTTGGGCCATTAAGATGAGAGGTTTGGGCCATTAAGATGAGAGGTTTGGGCCATTAATATGAGAGGTTTGGGTCATTAAGATGAGAGATTTGGGCCATTAAGATGAGAGGTTTGGGCCATTAATATGAGAGGTTTGGGCCATTAAGATGAGAGGTTTGGGTCATTAAGATGAGAGGTTTGGGTCATTAATATGATGAGAGGTTTGGACCATTAAGATGAGAGGTTTGGGTCATTAAGATGAGAGGTTTGGGTCATTAATATGAGAGGTTTGGGCCATTAATATGAGAGGTTTGGGCCATTAATATGAGAGGTTTGAGCCATTAAGATGAGAGGTTTGGACCCATAAAACTAGTTTAAACCCACTACTTTTTATTGAATGCCTATTCCAAGCCAGGAAAGCGAGCAGTCATGTATTTGTGTGTTAGGGCAATCGATTTTGGTCTCAGATTTTGATTTGAAACCACAAAATTCAGTGCACAACAAAAGGCATATATAACAAGAGGCATCATTAACAAGTATGAAAACGACGAAATTAAAAAGTCAACAAAGATCTCATTTCCCGCCAATCCACGAAAGTAAGTGACACCATGGTATTTGTTTGCCCGCCTTAACCAAAGTTAGTTAGCTCACTGAAATAACAATCTGTGGGTAGACATGTCACTCCACAGTGACACATTATCCTGATTCCGAACCAACCAGTCTTTGTTCTTACTCCTTAATACTGCATGCTTAGTGGAGAAGCAACTAATATTAACTTTATTGTCTTTGGTCTGACTCGAAACCACGATCTACAAGCATGCTAACCATTACACCACTGATACGATGTGTGTTTAAACCACGATCTACAAGCAAGCTAACCATTACACCACTGATACGATGTGTGTTTAAACCACGATCTACAAGCATGCTAACCATTACACCACTGATACGATGTGTGTTTAAACCACGATCTACAAGTATGCTAACCATTACACCACTGATACGATGTGTGTTTAAACCACGATCTACAAGCATGCTAACCATTACACCACTGATATGATGTGTGTTTAAACCACGATCTACAAGCATGCTAACCATTACACCACTGATATGATGTGTGTTTAAACTGATATCTCTACAAGCATGCTAACCATTACACCACTGTTACGATGTGTGTTTAAACCACGATCTACAAGCATGCTAACCATTACACCACTGATACGATGTGTGTTTAAACCACGATCTACAAGCATGCTAACCATTACCCCACTGATACGATGTGTGTGTAAACCACGATCTACAAGCATGCTAACCATTACACCACTGATACGATGTGTGTTTAAACCACGATCTACAAGCATGCTAACCATTACACCACTGATACGATGTGTGTTTAAACCACGATCTACAAGCATGCTAACCATTACACCACTGATGCGATGTGTGTTTAAACCACGATCTACAAGCATGCTAACCATTACACCACTGATACGATGTGTGTTTAAACTGATATATCTACAAGCATGCTAACCATTACACCACTGTTACGATGTGTGTTTAAACCATGATCTACAAGCATGCTAACCATTACACCACTGATACGATGTGTGTTTAAACCACGATCTACAAGCATGCTAACCATTACCCCACTGATACGATGTGTGTTTAAACCACGATCTACAAGCATGCTAACCATTACCCCACTGATACGATGTGTGTTTAAACCACGATCTACAAGCATGCTAACCATTACACCACTGATACGATGTGTGTTTAAACCATGATCTACAAGCATGCTAACCATTACCCCACTAATACGATGTGTGTTTAAACCATGATCTACAAGCATGCTAACCATTACACCACTGATACGATGTGTGTTTAAACCACGATCTACAAGCATGCTAACCATTACCCCACTGATACGATGTGTGTTTAAACCATGATCTACAAGCATGCTAACCATTACCCCACTGATACGATGTGTGTTTAAACCACGATCTACAAGCATGCTAACCATTACACCACTGATACGATGTGTGTTTAAACCACGATCTACAAGCATGCTAACCATTACCCCACTGATACGATGTGTGTTTAAACCATGATCTACAAGCATGCTAACCATTACCCCACTGATACGATGTGTGTTTAAACCACGATCTACAAGCATGCTAACCATTACACCACTGATACGATGTGTGTTTAAACTGATATCTCTACAAGCATGCTAACCATTACACCACTGTTACGATGTGTGTTTAAACCACGATCTACAAGCATGCTAACCATTACACCACTGATACGATGTGTGTTTAAACCACGATCTACAAGCATGCTAACCATTACCCCACTGATACGATGTGTGTTTAAACCATGATCTACAAGCATGCTAACCATTACCCCACTGATACGATGTGTGTTTAAACCATGATCTACAAGCATGCTAACCATTACACCACTGATACGATGTGTGTTTAAACTGAAATAGGATCAGATAAGTATTGTGAGTAAACTGTAGTAAAATACTTAATCTAAAAAAAAACATAATAATAATCTGACCTAATTTAATTGCATTTAGCTGAAATTTGCAAAGAAATAAAAAAAACTTAAAAAAACATAAAGGATTTAAAATAAATAAAAAGGACTTTTTCACAGAACAGTTTTTGTTTTTAGATTCTGCATTGATCGGAGGAATTGTAGCTGGCATTGTGTTCCTATTGGTGATTGTGATCTTGGGAGCTATTGTATGTAGGCGTTACCGTAACAACAGACAATATATAGGACGTCTAATACTGGACACTGATGATGATACAGATAATGTCATTTAGACTGACAGAATTGTTGAAATATTGTGAAATTTTGCGAATTATCTCCCTTATTGTAGCCATGAAAGGGAGATAATAAAACTGTTCTCTTTTTAATCTGTAACCTAAAGGAAAATTGTTTTATTTCCTCATTATCACACATGTGGAAGGGAGAAAACTTTCTGTCAAACATGTAGAAGGGAGACAATTCACTAATATTTCCTATTTGTCGATATTCATATTTTTTACACAACGTTTTGCTGTGTATGTATACACTATATATTTTCATTGCCAGAGGAAATAAGTTTTATTTTGCACAAAGTTTAGACACAGGATGTGTTTACTAAATACTTTAATTTTCATGCAAAATAAACATTTTAGCTCTTAAGGTTAATTCAAGCCGAGAATATATTTTGAAAAAATACTTGTTTTAAGATGAAAGTTGCAAAAGACTTTGAATCTCAGACTAGTTAATCTAAGATTTAAGATTATTAAATTCTAGGGCAATAAAATATTGCTTTTGCCAAATATGATAATTTGTAATTGTAACATAAAATCAAAGATAACAATATTTTGAAGAACTCCTGATAGTCATAGTTCAACCGGAATCCTGATGTTAATAGTCGTAATTCAATCAAAATCTTGACTTTAACAGTACTTCTTTGTTTTCAAAAAAAAAAAAGGAGGAGAGGGTGGTTCTCTTTGAATATTTTGAAATTTGTTACTATGAAAACCATGGAATAGAACCATGCTTATGAGCATGATACCCAAAGCATTTCGATAATCCACCTTGAGAAACCTTTTTTAATATATAATAAATTGAATTCAGAGATAGAATTCCACCAAAAGTAGGATTTAGTCCACTTCCTTTCTCTCATTCCTCAAAGTCCCCCCCCCCCCCCCCACATTTAGACCTCTTCCTTTCATTCATTCCTCAAATCCCCCCATTTAGCCCTTTCTCTCATTCCTTGAACTCGACCCCCCTTTCCCCCATTTAGACCCCTTTCTTTCTCTCATTCCCCAAAGTTCCCTCATTTAGACCCCTTCCTTTCTCTCATTCCTCAAAGTCCCCCCCCCCCCTTCCCCACCCCATTTAGACCCCATCCTTTCATTCCTCAAATCCCCCCATTTAGCCCTCCTCCTTTCTCTTATTCCTTGAACTCAACCCCCTCTTTCCCCCATTTAGACCCCTTTCTTTCTGTCATTCCTCAAAGTCCCCCCATTAAGTCCTCTTCCTGTCTCTCATCCCCCCCCCCCCCCCCCCTCCAACCACCACAAAGTTCAATACATGACAGTCAAGGGACTAATAGTAAGACAATTTAATCTCCATTTTTTCTATATTCTATATAACAAATCACTGTCTATAAAGGACAGTCTCATTTTGCCCATTAATGAATAGTGCATATAATTTTAACCTGTATATAAAGGGCAACTGCTCATAAAGGCCACCTTTTCAGGTTCCCCTCAGTGGCCTTTATATACAGGTTTAACTGTATAGATACATGTACATAAACAATATTTGTTACTATATATAGTACAGTACATTGTGTTTTTAATATCTGCAATTTATTATTGAAATCCACTTTTTTGTGTCTCTAACAATTCCCATTATTGGGATTATTTCTGTACTTTTTTGTATAACGAAGAACAATTGTTTTTTTTACCGTGGAGTGCTTGTTTATCAACGGTCCTTGTATGTTGTATTATATATGTTATGGTCTATTGATTGAGAATGTAATGGGGAGACATGTGACAAAGCTCTGTCGTATCTAAATTACTTTGATCAGTGTTTGTACTTTATCACTCAAATGATGGGATTTTTATCTGTTGCTTTAATTTAAACGGTTTTTATTTTTTAATGCACAAGATTACAATAATGCACAAACAGTTGGGATTTGACAATGAGCTAAAAACATTTATCATATACTTTGTAGATAATATAGCTAAAATTTTACCCTGTGATAAAACTTTTTTTTTAGAATAGTAAAAGAAATCGTGTTTATTTCACCCAGTTTCACAAGAATGGCTCAAGCAGGCTGATAAAGCAAGTTTATTAACTGCTTCTCGAATGTTATTACATGCCTTTCCGTCAATCTTCGTCAGTTTATTGCACGCCACTTAGTGAATTTCTGGAAAACTTCTTTTGCAGTATATGATAAACAGATCATAACATGTCATTTTTCATATCATACCCTTTATCAGTCCTCGTTCATATATCATGACCTAGGGCTGATAAGAGGTATGATATGAAAAATGCCGTGTAATAATCTATGCTTATTACATAGGTAAATTACTCATTACTAAACGATGGCAGTAATTCACTCGTGAGCTAAAGAACATTTCTGAATTACTGTGTCATTTGGTTACTCATATTTTTCGCTATTTGGAATGCAAGAGTAATTATGCACTAAATATCAATCCATTTCCCGGAGTAATTTGTTGGTTTGACGAAATAATGGCTAAATGCTATACAATGAAGAAATTGTTGTTTAACGCCAATTCAGCAATTTTTCAGCTATATCATGACGAGAACAAGTTAATTTTCAGCGAGATGATGATGAGGTCAACTTTGTTCTAGACCAACACGCTGAGTTGGATTTTTTATAGTACTAGCTCACTGAAACAACAGTTCGCAGGTAGACCTGTCGCCCCATTCTGACGCATAATCCTGATTCCGAGTCAACCAGTCTTTGCTCTTTCTCCTTAACGCTGCATGCTTAATAGCAGAGAAGCAACAAATACCAATTTTATAGTCTTTGGTTTGACCCGATCGGGGCTCGAACCTATGATCTACCGCACTGGATTTGAGCACTGAAAATTTGATGATTATAATATACTATACTAAGCCACATATAACATCAAAAACAAAACCATGACAAGAAGTCGTAATGCAACACAAATTATTTAACCGACTTCAATTTAATTTTTTCTCCACTTGACAGAAACAAAGAATGGAAATAATGATCTGCACTATACTTTTTTCTTCAAAGATTGAAGATTTTTTTTCATTTTGATGAAATGTTGTTTTTTTTTGCCTTTACATTTTATTAACATTATGATTTTATTTTTGTTATTTATATATATATATATGGTATACAGACATGCAATCGTAACTACTCGACCATTCTCGCTACCCTGCAAATAACCTCGTACGTAGATAGTAGAAATTCTTCTTAAATTGTTTGCCGGAAGTTAAGCCGCACAAGAATACAGTCCACGACAATCCAATATGGAAGACATACTAAGTAAAATATAATCATGGAAAACTAAGTAAAACTTTAACTTTTATCCATGAAAATAATTGAAATATAGAAAATTGTTTAAAATATAACTTTATCAAACTTTCATGTAACTGACATGTGAAAAGTAGTTCTATTTATCCGCCACCTACGTACGAAGTTATTTGCAGGGTAGCGAGAATGGCAGAGTAACTACGATTGACAGACATGAGGTATATTTAATAACTTACATTATATTTTTCTCATGGAAAACACTAGCAAAGTAATACATTTCTAATGTTACTAAATCTCTGTAACCATGGTAACTGTATGTTTATATGCTTATCTTGACAAGTAGTAAAATGCTTGCCTCTTTTTTACTCTTATTCAATTCTGGGTTTTTTTAAAACATAAATTGAATTTGTATTTTCTGGTTTTTTTTTAAAATAAATTGACTTTGTTGTCGGCTATGAGATTATTTTTATTATATTTGTGAGTTTGTTGTTTTATTTTGTTTGTTTGTGTTTTTCGTTGTGAAGTCTTATACATACTTAATTAGTAAACACTGTCCTATGTAAATTGTTTGGAAGGTCAAGGTTGTTTAATGATATGTGTATTCAAAATGTGTTCATACTGTTGTTGTTTATTTTTAATAATCTAAGTTTGCATCATTACAGCTGTCATGATCATGATAAAGTTTATCAGACTTGCATCAGGTCAGTGGGTTTTCTCCAGCATTATTCAAGGGTGTGGGGGTTCGATAGATTAAAACTCCAGACTTTAATATTCATAGTTGAACCAAAATCTTGACTTCAATTTTCCATCTGGGTTTCCAAAGGGGTTTGTACAGACACTGAACTATGAGTCAATTAAACCAGGATTATAGTATTTACATGTATAAAGTTACATATATATCTTTTGACTTTGAGTGTGCAGTGTTTGATTTCTACGTTTTTTATTTATGTATGTACATTTATATTATTTTATCCGGAGAATAACAGATTTGTTATTATCGCTATTTTGTTTATTTTCCCTTTGATGTTTAAAACCAATATATTTCATATCACGTAAGCGCTGAAATGATTCCAATTATCGCTAATCGCTAAGCATTGTCAAGGACGCACGTAGTATTATCGCTGTTTTCTAATATGACATTATAATGACGTCATATTACCAAATCCTTGATAATAAGTGATTAACGATATTAAATATTAATTGTGTTTAAAAAAATGCCAGTATCTCAACAAAAATTATTTAATTATGAATACAAAATGGCGATAAAATAATTAAAGATGTTTTTTAAAACTCGATGACGTTTCTCAGTCATCTCTTATCTCAGGGCTTCGCTCTTCGATGAGAGATGACTGAGAAAAGTCCTCTCGTTTTAAAAAACATTGCTAATCACTTATTAAATCTTATATACTAATTACTAATTTGATTTAATTAATTAACAAGATCATAATACAGTGGAACTTGTGTAATCCTACATCTGAGTTTTCCGACATCCTGTGACATCAAACAAAAATTTATGGTCCCAAAAGTATTTCTGTTAACTAAAATGAAATCAAATTATTCCACCATCCTGTACAATCCGACACATTTCTCTGGTCCCATGGTGTGTCGTATTAGACAGGTTCTGACATCCTGTACAATCCGACACATTTCTCTGGTCCCATGGTGTGTCGTATTAGACAGGTTCTGACATCCTGTACAATCCGACACATTTCCCTGGTCCCTTGGTGTGTCGTATTAGACAGGTTCTGACATCCTGTACAATCCGACACATTTCCCTGGTCCCTTGGTGTGTCGTATTAGACAGGTTCTGACATCCTGTACAATCCGACACATTTCTCTGGTCCCATGGTGTGTCGTATTAGACAGGTTCTGACATCCTGTACAATCCGACACATTTCCCTGGTCCCTTGGTGTGTCCTATTAGACAGGTTCTGACATCCTGTACAATCCGACACATTTCCCTGGTCCCTTGGTGTGTCCTATTAGACAGGTTCTGACATCCTGTACAATCCGACACATTTCCCTGGTCCCTTGGTGTGTCCTATTAGACAGGTTCTGACATCCTGTACAATCCGACACATTTCCCTGGTCCCTTGGTGTGTCCTATTAGACAGGTTCTGACATCCTGTACAATCCGACATATTTCTCTGGTCCCTTGGTGTGTCCTATTAGACAGGTTCTGACATCCTGTACAATCCGACACATTTCTCTGGTCCCATGGTGTGTCGTATTAGACAGGTTCTGACATCCTGTACAATCCGACACATTTCCCTGGTCCCTTGGTGTGTCCTATTAGACAGGTTCTGACATCCTGTACAATCCGACACATTTCCCTGGTCCCTTGGTGTGTCCTATTAGACAGGTTCTGACATCCTGTACAATCCGACACATTTCCCTGGTCCCTTGGTGTGTCCTATTAGACAGGTTCTGACATCCTGTACAATCCGACACATTTCCCTGGTCCCTTGGTGTGTCCTATTAGACAGGTTCTGACATCCTGTACAATCCGACATATTTCTCTGGTCCCTTGGTGTGTCCTATTAGACAGGTTCTGACATCCTGTACAATCCGACACATTTCTCTGGTCCCATGGTGTGTCGTATTAGACAGGTTCTGACATCCTGTACAATCCGACACATTTCTCTGGTCCCATGGTGTGTCGTATTAGACAGGTTCTGACATCCTGTACAATCCGACATATTTCTCTGGTCCCATGGTGTGTCGTATTAGACAGGTTCTGACATCCTGTACAATCCGACATATTTCTCTGGTCCCATGGTGTGTCGTATTAGACAGGTTCTGACATCCTGTACAATCCGACATATTTCTCTGGTCCCATGGTGTGTCGTATTAGACAGGTTCCACTGTACCATATAAATATACCATTTGAATTCTTTTTCATTTATCATTTACTTTCTATAGTAAAAAAAAACGTATTAGGGAAGATCATTTAGGGGGTAAGGGGAACTATGTTTTTTAATAAAAAATGTGTTGTCAGATTTTATGGGGAAATAAATTGTTGACCTGAAAGATGCAGAAAAATAACCCTGCAGGTTTAATTTTCAATGAGAGAAAAAAAAGATCACAGATTTTTCATGTAGAAAAATCTTGATTTTGTTTCATGTGAAAACATTTTTCTGGATTGGAAGGAAAAACATAGTCCCCTCCTCCTCCAAAAAAAATAGTTAAATGGTCGGTGGTTAATACTAATAATAACAAAAAAATTATAAAAAAAAACAACATCTAAAATGTCTGCTTAGAAAGTGCTGACAGCGATAGATATAGAATACCAGCAGTTTTGAAGGTCGAGACAGACATTATTGCTAATATATCAGCGAGTCCAATAGATGAGATGAGACATTTGTGATAATGTCTGTTGAGGCCTTTAGATCTGACTTATTGTTTTTATCAGTGACATCATCATGTGTTTTACGCATATGCAAGTTATGAACAGTTCGGTGACCCAGTCTTTATCGGTGTCACACATCAAAGATATAATGTCAAATTTGCTGATAAAAACAATTTGGTTTGTATATCCACTTGTAACTTTACAAATCTTTTTTTTTTAAAGTTTAGTTTAGACTAGCTATTTGTTCTTCTGATTTGGAACCAACATTTTATTTATTCAATGGAAAAACTATTTTGTTTATGTTTTGGTTTTTTTAAAGATTTTTGTCATTTTTTGATGAATACAAATAAACAATCATAATTGTTGCTAGGTAGCATAATTAATGTATATATACTATTACTTCTGTGTCATCCTATTAAAATATCATTGTTTTACACAATAAAATATTTATATCATTATTTATTTGTTAATAATGTTATTTAACCAAAAATGATATTTGTCTCCCAACTTTAAAAAAATACTTTCGGAGTTCACTGGCGCTAGAATCGAACCCTACTTCCGTCATCAGAAAGATACCATACGAAAAATGAAGCAATAAATGAGTGAAAATCCTGGAGAACTGAGCTATCGTATGCACAAAACAAGAACAGAGGTGGAAAGGTGTTTCTCCCATTATTACGGCGTTTTAACCCCGCTGAACCAGTGGTGGAAAAATCTGTAATCCTCTAGAGGATTAAAATGTCTCGTGCCTTTCCCTGCATTAATTTCAAATTTTGAAATAAATTTCGTGTTAAATAATGGGAGAAACAAATTCTTCAGTTGCCCCATGTGGGTTACGATATTTCTCTACTCTCAAGAGTTAAATTTAATATTTTTAATTTAACTCTCTTGAGTGGAGAAATATCATAACCCACGGGCAACTGAAGGAGAATCTACATGTCTTTTAGGAATTGATGCATGTCCTAGTTTGAATGACATGGAAATAAGGTGCATTAAATGTACCCGCAGCATGCAGGTGTACGATTTTTATACTTTGGGAGTTTTTTGCCTTGTGGATAATTAGTAAATATATATAGGGTCGATACATGTAAGGAAAAAGAGAAGAAATAATAAAGAAATGAAGAAATTTGATTGGAAATAAATATTTAAACAAAGTTAAAAAGGGGGTAGTAATTCCGTGCCACAAGCTCCTGTGGTTTATCACACACTGGTTACATCCTGGGAGTAATACAACACAGTCCATTCTGTCAATATGTCAGTGATTATTGCTTAACTCTAAATCAGCTATTTTTCAGCAATATCATGACAAGAGCAAGTTGCATTTCATGAAATGATGTCTGCTTTGTACTAGACCAACACGCTTAGTTAGATTTTTAGCTCACCTGACTCAAAGGGTCATGTGAGCTATTGCCATCACTTGGCTTCCGTCGTCGTCGTACGTCGTAAACTTTTTCAAAAATCTTCTCCTCTGAAAGTACTAGACCAATGGAAACCAAACTTGGTCTGAATCATCACTAGTTTCAAAATTGTGTCCGGTGATGCTGTGCACCAACCAACATGGCCACTGTTACTAAAAATAGAACATATGGTAAAATTGCAGGTTTTGGGTAATAACTCAAAAACCGTTAATAATATCAAAAATCTGACATGGGGTAAAAATGATCAGCACATCAAGATCTACCTACCCTGCAATTTTGAAGTAAATCTGATTACCCATCTTTGAGTTATTGCCCTTTTTTCATCAAATTTTGAAAAAGTTTAATATTTTTCGTCTTATATTTCAAAAACTATAAGAGACAGATGGTAAGTTGAAACTGCAAACATGTTCAGCATGTCAAGATCTACCTACCCTGCAATTTTGAAGTAAATTTGATTATCCATCTTGGAGTTATTGCCCTTTTTTCATCAAATTTTTTTTTAATTTGAATACTTTTCGTCTTATATTTCAAAACTATTTAGAGATAGATGTTAAGTTTAAATTGCAAAAATGTGCAGCATGTCAAGATCTACCTACCCTGCAATTTTGAAGTAAATCCCATTGTCGATTATGCAAATTAGAAAAAAGGGGGGATGAAATTTAAAAACAATCTTCTCCTCTGAAACTACTGAGCCAATCTCAACCAAATTTTGCTGAAATGATCCTTAGGTGGTCCCCTTTCAAAATTGTGTCCGTCAGCGCCGTCCTGTATCCAAGATGGCCGCCATTACTAAAAATAGAAATTTCTTCAAATTGCCAAAACTGCTCTATTTTAAGCCAAAAAGTGCCCAAATTTGAACTGTATAAGCATAATGTTGAGCTTTTTAACATATATTATGGGATTTTATATGAACTTTGAACTTTTGCCCGATTTTGACCGATTATGCAAATTAGAAAAAAGGGGGGATGAAATTAAAAAAAAATCTTCTCCTCTGAAACTACCGAGCCAATCTCAACCAAACTTTGCTGAAATGATTCTTGGGTGGTCCTCTTCCAAAATTGTGTCCGGCATTTCAGAACACCGACCAAGATGGCCGCCACAGCCGAACTTAATTTAACATAGGACCCTATGGGAAATTCCCATAAAAATCTTCTTGTCTGAAACCATTTGCTCAATAAGAACAAAATTTTGATGAAATAGTCATTGGATGGTTCTCTTCCAAAAATGTGTCCGGCGGTTCGACCCTTCGATCAATTTTATTTTTTTATTTTAATACTTTTCGTGTTATATTTCAAAAACTATAAGAGATAGATGTTAAGTTTAAATTGCAAAAATGCACCATGTCGAGATCTACCTACCCTGCAATTTTTAAGTAAATCTGATTACCCATCTTGGAGTTCTTGCCCTTTTTTCATCAAATGTTTTAAAAAAATTAATACTTTTCGTCTTATATTTCAAAAACTATAAGAGATAAAGGTTAAGTTTAAATTGCAAAAATTTGCAGCATGTCAAGATCTTCCTACCCTTCAATTTTGAAGTAAATCCCATTACCCATTTTGGAGTTATTGCCCTTTTTTCATCAAAATGTTCTCAATTTTAATACTATCATCTTATATCTCAAAAACTATTAGAGATAGAGGGAAAGTTTAAAGTGCAAAAATGTTCAGCATGTCAAGATCTACAAAAAATTTCCCACAGTTAAAAATGTGCGACAACTGTGTGAAGAGTTATTCCTCTTGAAATGCATTTTTTTGTTGACTCACTGCTTTTGGTTACTCAAATAATCAAAGGGAAGCAACTCTATTACAAAATGTGAAGTAGGAAAAGCTAAATTTTGAGAATCATTGACATATATGTTTTTTTTACAGCAATTTTGATAACTTACATTAAAGGGGGAACCCCTGCCCACATTTTTTTGTAGAAGGGGTCTGCAATGACGAAGGCTACATTTGTTAATTTTTTTTACCGAAGTTATCAAGTTTTATTGACCGATGTTGTTATTATACCCAGGTGAACTATACAGGTTCCGGGGAGCCTCTAGTTAAAGTGCTATCTCACTGAAACAACTGTCTGTGGGTAGACATATTGTTTCACACAGACCCATTATTCTGATTCCGATCCAGCAAGTCTCTTTTTAGCTCGCCTTGCCAAAGGCAATGTGCGATTTTGCCATCACTTGGCGTCTGTCGTCTGTTAACTTTTCACATTTTAATCTTCTCCTCTGAAACCCCTTAGCCAAATGAACTGAAACTTGGTAGGAAGCATCTATGACAGGTCCTCTATAAAGATTGCTCATTTCGTACCAATCCGTTAACAAACATGGCCACCACAGGCAATTCTTGTTTCTAATTGGCTGATTTTTAAAAATCTTCTCTTCTGAAACCGCTTGGCCAATTCAACAAAAACTTGGTAGGAAGTATCTATGGAAAGTCCTCTACCAAGATTGCTCATTTCATCCCGATCTGTTAACAAACATGATCGCCACAGTCAATTCTTATTTCTGATTGGTTGATCTCTAAAAAAATCTTCTCCTCTGAAACCGCTTGGCCAAATCAACCGAAACTTGGTAGGAAGCATCTATGGAAGGATCTCTATCAAGATTGCTCATTTCGTCCCGATTTGTTGACAAACATGGCCGCCATAGGCAATTTTAGTTTCTGATTGGTTGATTTCTAAAATATCTTCTATTCTGAAACCGCTTGGCCAAATGAATCGAAATTTGGTAGGAAGCATCTTTGGAAGGTCCTGTATAATAATTGCTCATTTAGTTAAAATAAAACTAATCATCCTGATATTACTGAAATATGCTGTAGTGGCTTTCAACAATATAAAAACTGGGGGCAGTCGTGATCGTATGGTAGATGGATTTATAACTACCTATGCAATCACTACTAATGTAATGAGTTCGAACCCCGCTCAGGCGAGGTGTACTGGATACAACATTATGTGATAAAGTGGGTCAGTGATTTGTGGCAGGTCAGTTGTTTTCTCCGGTTTCCTCCACCAATAAAACTGACCGCCATGATATAACTGAAATATTGTTGAAAGTGGCGTTAAACACCCTAAGCCTAAAAAAACTCAAGTGTGTATGTTAATTAAATACGACAGACAACATTTAATAGTTTTAATAAATAAAGGAGAACATACAAACAAGATTAAACAGTCACAATATATACATATACAAATAATTATATATACAACATCTGTTCTTCACAGTTCAGTATTTGTATAAAAATAAGTTTCCCAAAGCACGTTTACATGCTCCTTATTACAAAACAAAATCAGCATTCGACCAATGTGATCCCGGTAACTAAGCACAATGTTTACAGCATTCCAACCACGTGATCCCGTAACCAACTGGTGATTGATGCATAATTCATATCCATCCACTTTATATTTGCCCTACAAAATAATTGTAAATATGTACATCAATTGTTTTAACAAAAAGAGGCTCTCAGGAGCCTGCAAATCTCTCACATTGTTTTCAATTTGACTTCTAAATTTTCATAGTAAACTTTCAGCTGATTCTTTTTTTTTGCAATTTGAAATTTCTGCTAATAGTACTGTCAGCCATCTTGAATCAAAGATAATTTCAGCTCAAATTTTTGAGCAGACGATTTTAAGGTAGATTTTTCTCTCTTTCAAAATATGCAAAATTTGTATAAATCGGTTGAAAGAAAAATGTCACAGAAAAACCCAAAATATGTAGCTGCTGTGAATACCTGTTGACTTATAATAAAGCAACTATAAACAATTAAAGAAATTTCTATTTTTAGTAACAGCTACAATCTTGAATGGAGGGCAGGGCGAGTGAATGATTGTTGTTTAACGCCAATTCAGCAACCAGGTATATCTCTTTCTCCTTCATACTGTGTGGTTAGCGAAGAAGCAACAAGTACCAATTTCATAGTCTTTTGGTGTGACCCGATCAGGGTTTGAGCTCACAATATAACTGCACTTGAGGCCAGCACGCTAACCATTACACCATCGATGCGGTTTAGAGGGCGGGGCTGGTGGACACAATTTTAAAAGTGGGCCACTCTTTCCCCATCTTATTCTCATAGTATATAATATTTACCTCATAAGAGCAAGTGCATTTTCAGCTTCCTTCTTTGCTACTTTTGGTGGTTTGTCACGGAACAACGTCTCTAGCTGTCAAAATCATCAGTGGCATTAAATATCATTTAAACTTTAAACATATATTTGTGATAAATAATATCTCATAAATTTGTGATTATACCAGATACAATCAAATTAGGGACACTCCAAACACAAAAAATAATATACAATTCAGATACAAGGTTTTGATACTAACAAATGAGTTCTCTTTCGTTGACACCAGAATTCTACACGGATCAAATGTTAGTGGTTATATTATACCTTAAATAAATGGATTAGGATTCTACCAATTCTCAATAAGTAATTTGATACACAAGTGTAGTGCCATGTTCAAGTTTTCAAATAAGAAAAAACAGGCTACGGAATATTTGAATATTTTTTGTTTGAGCAAACAAAACTAGTTCAACCCTGCCACTTTCTATTGAAGTGCTTGTACCAAGCCAGTAACTTGAGCTGTCATATATACAGACTTTGGACAAAAGTATTCGCACGATTCCAATATTCCCTATATATTTCGTATTTTTCAAAAAATTACCCTGAAGTCAATTCATATCCGATTTTGATCATTTATGTATCAATAAAAAACATAATTTAATGTATTTTTAGTTTATAATTTCAAAATAATTTTCTATGATAAACATTTAGAGAACACACAAGTTAAACACAACTGAATTCATTTTTTTTTCGAAGCAAAATGTAATGATAGTACTACGCTGACAGATTATTTAAGTCTATGTTTAAATCATGGCGATTTGAAAAACATGCTTCAAAAAGTTATTTCAAAATTACTATCATATAAAACTACATATTTTTCTACTTTTGTTGATAAAATAATGATCGAAATCGGACATGAATTGTTTTATATGAAATAATATTTAGGAAAAATCGGAAGTGTCCGAATACTTTTGACCACTGTCTGTATGTGTTAGGGGTATCAATTTGTCTCTGCTTCTAAGATTTTTTTATTAGATTTTGGAACAATTTCTGTTTTTCAGTTTATTGTTAAATCAAAATATCAAATTTTAGTTTGTAATACAACATTATGTGATGTTTGTCAGTGACTTGCAACAGGTCTATGGTTTTTTTCGATACTCCGGTTTACTCCACCAATAAAACTGACCGCCACGATATAACTAAAATATTGTTTAAAGTGGCATTAAACACCATAACCCTATCCCTCCAGTAATTTATTTTAATAGAATCATAATCTTACCTGGTTAAGTTCAAATTCAGAATTAACATATTGAGTTACCTCCCCTATTGTTTCTCTTAACAGGAAGTTATCTGCACCAAATCTGAAATATAGACATTTAAATACATTTACATTCTTTATACAATGAAAACAATGTGAGTATAAAAATGACCTGGTTTCTCCACCAAGGGGCACGACCCATCGGTTTACAAATGCATTATGGGTAAGAGATAGAAATAGCACTCCTACCTTGCATAGGCAATGTAAAGGACAACAAATGTGAGTATAATTTTCTCATAATTTGTAGATATTTGAATCTTTAAAAAATCAGAGAATAATTGTATAGCATATAGAAAATTCACAAGTTGTTACAACATTAAAAGTTTGAACAGATTATGGGGAAAAATATATGTTATTTTCATTGAACTCCTATAATTTGTATAATTTTAGAATCAAACTCGGAAATGTGCAAATGATGTATTTAGGTGTCAAACCTATAATTCACCAATCAGAGCTTAGAACATATACAAAAGTAGTCCCTTTTAAAGAAAATAGTTCCTTTCTCTTTGTTGTATTGTGACAAATACTGAATGGAATGGAATAATTAAAATTGATAATTGAAGTTAAATATATAAGGATTATTTTGAGACCAAATTTGATGCATTTAGTTGTATTTTATTACCACTATGGAGGATTTGATGCAAGATCTATAAATATTGAATTTCCCGGGGATGACCGAGCTATTTTTAGAGTAGGTGTTTTCCATAGCCTGGCATTTCACTTCAAGACTTTAAACATCCCCTGATATTTTTACAGAACGTAGAGGAATCATGTACGTTTCAGAAAATATATGGTCTTAGAAAGGTTAAACTTAAGATAAAATAGCCAGGCAGGCTCGAAAAAACACAAATTTAGTAGAAAATGTTAAAGAAATTAATTATAGGTTTCACACCTTAAGCACATGATGGACTAAATTATTTTTGATCTATGTGCTATATTTACAGTTAAACCTGTCTTAAGTGACTTCCAAGGGAACATTGAAATAGGGTCACGTAAGATGAAATAGGGTCACGTAAGATGAAATAGGGTCACATAAGATGAAATAGGGTCACATAAGATGAAATAGGGTCACATAAGATGAAATAGGGTCACCTAAGATGAAATAGGGTCACGTTAGATGAAATAGAGTCACGTAAGATGAAATAGAGTCACGTAAGATGAAATAGGGTCATGTAAGATGAAATAGGGTCACATAAGATGAAATAGGGTCACCTAAGATGAAATAGGGTCACGTAAGATGAAATAGAGTCACGTAAGATGAAATAGAGTCACGTAAGATGAAATAGGGTCATGTAAGATGAAATAGGGTCACATAAGATGAAATAGGGTCACCTAAGATGAAATAGGGTCACGTAAGATGAAATAGGGTCACCTAAGATGAAATAGGGTCACCTAAGATGAAATAGGGTCACCTAAGATGAAATAGGGTCACCTAAGATGAAATAGGGTCACGTAAGATGAAATAGGGTCACATAAGATGAAATAGGGTCACCTAAGATGAAATAGGGTCACATAAGATGAAATAGGGTCACATAAGACAGGTGGTCGCTAAATACAGATTTAATTAGTATGAAATGCACTGTGAAGGGAAATTAAAATTAAGGTCACTTAATATATGTTATTGCCTATTAGACGGTTTATGGTGTTTAACGCCACTTTCAACAATATTTCAGTTATATCGCTGCGGTCAGTTTTATTTGTGGAGGAAACTGGAGTACCCAGAGAAAACTACTGACCTGTCGCAAGTCACTAACAAACTTTATCATACAATGTTGTATTGAGTACATCTTGCCCTGAACGGGGTTCAAACTCACAACATTAGTGGTGCTAGGCACTGATTGCACAGGTAGTTGAAAATCCAACTACCATATGATCACAATCACGATGGCCCCCCTTGCTTATCATTAGAGGTGGTCACTAAAGCATGTTGGACCATATAAATAAATGCTGACTCACTGTTCGTTCAATCGTTCCCATTTATTCATCAGTAAATGTAAGGCTATCATTCTACCGAGTGGATTCTTCGCAAAATAACTGACGACTAATCTAACATCTTGCATCTTAATCTTTGTACTATCAAATATCCAGTTGGCATATCTGCAAATAAAAAAAAATACAATTAAAACTCCCTTGGTAACTATGATCACATGTTTTCATAGCCACCTTAAATTTCCTGCATGCTTTCTAAGAAAAAGATGTTTTTATTTGATTTTTAGACAAAAGAAGTTTAGAATTTGAAATGCTTTATTAAGATTTGGGGTTATGGTGTTTAATGACACTTTCGACAATATTTCAGTTGTATCGTGGCTGTCAGTTTCATTGGTGGAGGAAACCGGAGTACCTGGAGAAAACCACTGACCAGCCTCATGTCACGGACACTTTATAAAAAAATGTATCGAGTACACCTTGTCATGAGCGGGATTCGAACAATGAACATAGCTGAAATATTGCTCATTTGACAATAAACAAAAAATCATTTTCACATTTCAAATTAAACAATTTATTCTTCTGAGTATAAATATTCGTGAATAAATGGTGCGTGAGATATTCGTTGATATTTGAATTCGTGATTTCGATACTTACTCATAACTTCCTCTACTACATATGGCCTTCAGTGTTTGTTTAACAATACAAATGAAAACCACGAAAATTGATATTCAACAAAGAAATATTAATTCACAGTACATGTACCTCCAAAGTAACCATGGTTTCTGAGACTGTGCCAAGGCATCCATTAACATTTCTCTCTCTCCGTCAACATTGGATGATTTAGATTTGTTCCAGACATAATCCCATTCTTCAACACTACCTTCTCTTACTCCAACAGTGTATATTACCAGCGAATATTGGGATGGCAACCTAGGAAGAGAATAAAAATATCACAGGTTTATGTAGTATAGGAATGGATCATTTCACATTACAAATGCATTATGGGTAAGAGAAATGGCAACCTAGGAAGAGAATAAAAATATCAGTTTTATGTAGTATAGGAATGGATCATTTCACATTACAAATGCATTATGGGTAAGAGAAATGGCAACCTAGG
Organism: Bathymodiolus septemdierum; assembly: GCA_963383655.1. Classification (NCBI taxonomy): domain Eukaryota; kingdom Metazoa; phylum Mollusca; class Bivalvia; order Mytilida; family Modiolidae; genus Bathymodiolus; species Bathymodiolus septemdierum. The sequence goes on from OY726527.1 coordinate 1,618,733, forward strand.
ACGAGAATAAAAAAAATATCATAGTTTTATGTGGTACATGAATGGATCATTCATTCCACATTACAAATGCATTATGGGTAAGAGACAGAAATGGCACTCCTACTTTGTATAGCTATTAGTTGCTGGCAGCAACATAGAAATTTCACGACCAGTTATTTTTAGCTATAATCCGACAGTCCGATAGTCCGACAGTCCAATAGTCCGACGGTCCGATAGTCCGACAGTCCGATAGTCCGACAAATGCTTTAAACTGATGAATTTTTTTTTAAATAATTTGGCCAAAAATGATATATTCGTAATTTCAGGATATGGGCCATTCATTTTTAAACGCCCGTCAAAATACGGGCTTATTATGGCATACCGCTGTTCGTCCGTCCGTCCACGCCTCGTACGATAATATCTCTCACTTGTTCCCCCTTTTACTGATAGGTCACGTCGTGACATATATTGTATTGATAAAAGGGGGAGCAAGTGAGAGGTGTGATTATAGTCAGTTTGGAAAACGCCAGTTTTCATATGGTACATGTATATACAATTAATTGGTTTAAAAAAGTGCAGAATATTAATTACTGTTCTCACGCTGAGCAACCGACCTTCAATTGTCATAAAAGAGAGGGGGGGGGGGGGGGGGGGGGTGTATCATGGCACAGTTGTTTATTTTGTCATATTCCGATGCTGTTTCTTTCCGTGATATAAGGGGTCACTTAGGGACAATTCCTTCAATCGTAACTTTTTATATATGCGTTTGTCGTAGAAGGCGACTATAGCAGGGTTACCCATCGGAATCCCGGGGAATAAAAATAGAACCAACTTGTCGTCGGAAGAGACAGAAAAACAAGTTCCCGTGTTAAGCCGTTGCCCATGTTGACCCATCCCAGAGTCCCCTCTTTCTGATTTTTTGTTTACAAACTTTTCTCATCCTGAATATGACTGAAATATTGCTTGCTGGACCTTAAGCAATCAATCAATCAATCAATTCGCACACATTATTGTATCCAGCTCCATTGGTGTGTCGACATTACTTTTTAACATAAATATTCCATGATAAAGGGCGGGGGACACTGGTACTCTCTCCTTTTGGTTTTTCCTTTTTTTTTGTATTTCTTTTTTTTTGTGTATGCATTTATTTCATCTTTCTTTTTAATAGTGACTTTTCTTGGCTGGACTCGGCTACACGCTACTTAAATAAAGCCTGAAGTAGTCGCTACTAAAAAATATACGGGATACTTACACTACCGGTTCATCACGATTGGATTCAGCTCTTTATGGAGTCTGCATTGTTCATATATGTGGTTTTTTTTAGCTCTTGTGTGGCCCTGCCAATTGTTTGTCCGTCTATGATATCGTGTTTCCGATGTTCTGGACCTTTCTTTGGTGAGTAAACGATTCGGTTTCTGGTCCCGTATTACACATGTTATAGTGTTAACTTTCAAAGAAATATAGCATTTGTCAGACTACCGGACTGACGGACTATCGGACCGTCGAACTATCGGACTGTCGGACCGTCGGACTATCGCACTGTCAGACTATCGGACTGTCGGATTATAGGTCGGACCCCTATTTTGGTGGGGTCCCTGTTGCTCATTTTTTTATAGTTTTGTCTTGTGTTTTTTGTTTTTATTTGAATTATCTCCCTTTGGCTATAAATAACAGTTTTATAGCCAACGGGAGATAATTCAAATAATGTTGCCAATCAATGAACATCTATTCAATTTGTAGGTTTTAACTAGAATGGTTGTCACGATTATCTACTTTAAATTATTTTAAAGAGTTCATGCTTTTTTATTGTGTTTATTTTTACCGATTTTGAACATGAAGTATGACATTTTTAATGTTTTGAATCACCAGTATTGATGATTGTAATTTGTTTCTCCACTTGTGGTTTTATACAAATTTTTAGAGAAGTTAAAATTATTTCGATTTTGTAATATCTGCACTGTACCAAATTCATATATAATGAGATTGGAGGTCCCATCATGACTTTGTTAATCGTTACGGAATATCATTGTCACAAAAGACCATGCATATGTTGCTTTGTTGTAGTCACATACCATCGTCCTTAACTCTTATGACTAATCACCAGTTTATTAACAAGAGTAACGCAATGGGTGTCATTAGTGGAGCAGGAGCTGATTATCCTTCTGCTATATTTGTTGTTCATGTTGCTCGATTTTTGTATGTGTAATGTCTTGTTTATTGTAGTTTGTGTCTTTGTCCGTTTTCTTTTGTCTGTCCTTCTTCTATTTACGGCTTCTGATTAACTCTTTGGTATCTTCAAACTTTTTTAAAGGCCATTGAACCTCATTTATATTATTATTATTAATATTATTCATATGACAAAAAACATTAGTGATAACCGAAGGGGGCAATCAAAACAGGACAATCCAGAGAAACTGGCACTATTTCACAGCATATCAGAATGTTTATACATTTCTAATTCATAGATAAGACAGAACCAGAGTCCTTTATTCCTTAATTTACTGAAGAAAAACACTTCAAATAAAATGCAGAGTTAACCTTAAATATGACATTATATAATCGTTAGTGAAAACTGAAGGGGCAATAAAAAATGGACAATCCAGAGAAACTGTCAACATTGGGTACACAAGACAAAGAAAAACAAAACAACACCACAACACAATATGTGTTGGACACCACTATACACAAACAACGTATAAAAAAATGTAAATAAGACATGAGCTCTCCTACAAACAACTGGAGGTAAAGACGAGCCAAACATCGTTTTTATGCGGAAATCGTAACGAACATCACAACACGGAACTCAGAACGTAAAGACACATAATAGGACAACACAAAAAACTAAAAAGATGAGCATGAAGAATAAATATATTATGTATAAAGTTCAAGATTATACATGGTATTTGATTATACATGATATTTGATTATACATGATATTTGATTATACATGGTATTTGATTATACATGGTATTTGATTATACATGATATTTTGTGAATGCGTTCAACAGTTACATCTTTTCTTATGAATGTAAATGAACGTCAGACTGTATCTTTAAGATTAAAAATCAATTACTTGTTTTAAAACTGGTACCCTTTATTAATTCCTACTTACTGGATTCCTTCTGTTTTCCACTTCCTGAACATTTCCTTTGCATAATTAATTGCTTTGACCACGCCCACATCACAAGCCGTTTGTAAGATAACTTCCCTCATATGTCTAAATACAAACATACAAAGGAATAAAATAGATTTTTTTCTCAATTTTCTAAAAACACTCATATAGTAATAGCTACATATACAATCAAACCTGTCAATAGAGGCCACTCAAGGGAACCTGAAAATGTGCCCTTAATAAGCAGTTGTCTTTTATATACATGATAAAATTATATGCACTATTCATTAATGGGAAAAAGGAGACTACCCTTTATAAACAGTCATTTGCCATATAGAGGTACCCTTTATAAACAGTCATTTGCCATATAGAGGTGCCCTTTATAAACAGTCATTTGCCATATAGAGGTGCCCTTTATAAACAGTCATTTGCCATATAGAGGTACCCTTTATAAACAGTCATTTGCCATATAGAGGTATCCTTTATAAACAGTCATTTGCCATATAGAGGTGCCCTTTATAAACAGTCATTTGCCATATAGAGGTACCCTTTATAAACAGTCATTTGCCATATAGAGGTGCCCTTTAAGGCAGGTTTGACTGTATTCGTGAAAAGACGCCATTGTTGATTGTCCTAAATGAGGTATAATTATAAGCTTTGCTCACTGCAAAAATAGTATCTCAAAGGACGAGTGATATGGGGATAAATCATGAGAGATGGTTAAAAAAAAAACACAAATCAAATATACACCATTACATCATTAATCAATATATTGTTTTATAAATCACAGACATTCTGCTTCATACTAGACCATCATGCTTAGCTAGATTTTTATAGTGCTAGATCTGTGAAACAATAGTCCGTGGATAGACATGTCGCCCCATTCGGACACATTGTCCTGATTTCGAGCCCACTAGTCTTTGCCCTTTCTCCTTAATGCTACGTGCTTAGTGGAGAAGCAACAAATACCAATTTAGCGGTCTTTGGTTTGACCCGATCGGGGCTCCAACCCATGATTAACTGTTGAGAAATGTACGGACTTTAGCGTGACGTTACCCGGACGTTGTTAAGGAACATACGTCATGTTACTCTTGACTGGTTGTGAGTTGTTATTCAATCTATAGAACAAAGTAGTTTACAATACAAGTATTCAACGTGTAACTTTTGTCTCCTTTACGATATTAACCACACTTGAAGCGAGCACACTAACCATTACACCACTGATGTAATATCTATAAACAATGATCCTGTTTAATGTAAAAATAGGTAAAAACGTATAAATCTGATACTCAGTAAAAGACAAACATCATCTGTATTTAACAGTAAATCATGCGTCGTACTATACTGAAAAAAAAAAGTATCCAAATAACAGAAACCTCCATTTTTGCACCTTTGGGACTCTTATTTGAAAACAGGTAGTGTCACAATACCCCAAATCAATACCAACTTTTATCTAGTACCAAGGATCATTGTGCTCAAAATAAGGAAGGATCTGTCAACTACAGCTAACGTTATCACACAGACACCATTCTGTCAACAGACTACAGCTAACATTATCACACAGACATCCTTCTGTCAACAGACTACAGCTAACATTATCACACAGACATCCTTCTGTCAACAGACTACAGCTAACATTATCACACAGACACCCTTCTGTCAACAGACTACAGCTAACATTATCACACAGACACCATTCTGTCAACAGACTACAGCTAACATTATCACACAGACACCATTCTGTCAACAGACTACAGCTAACATTATCACACAGACATCCTTCTGTCAACAGACTACAGCTAACATTATCACACAGACACCCTTCTGTCAACAGACTACAGCTAACATTATCACACAGACACCCTTCTGTCAACAGACTACAGCTAACATTATCACACAGACATCCTTCTGTCAACAGACTACAGCTAACATTATCACACAGACACCATTCTGTCAACAGACTACAGCTAACATTATCACACAGACATCCTTCTGTCAACAGACTACGGCTAACATTATCACACAGACACCCTTCTGTCAACAGACTACAGCTAACATTATCACACAGACACCCTTCTGTCAACAGACTACAGCTAACATTATCACACAGACACCCTTCTGTCAACAGACTACAGCTAACATTATCACACAGACACCCTTCTGTCAACAGACTACAGCTAACATTATCACACAGACACCCTTCTGTCAACAGACTACAGCTAACATTATCACACAGACACCCTTCTGTCAACAGACTACAGCTAACATTATCACACAGACACCCTTCTGTCAACAGACTACAGCTAACATTATCACACAGACACCCTTCTGTCAACAGACTACAGCTAACATTATCACACAGACACCCTTCTGTCAACAGACTACAGCTAACATTATCACACAGACACCCTTCTGTCAACAGACTACAGCTAACATTATCACACAGACACCCTTCTGTCAACAGACTACAGCTAACATTATCACACAGACACCCTTCTGTCAACAGACTACAGCTAACATTATCACACAGACATCCTTCTGTCAACAGACTACAGCTAACATTATCACACAGACATCCTTCTGTCAACAGACTACAGCTAACATTATCACACAGACATCCTTCTGTCAACAGACTACAGCTAACATTATCACACAGACATCCTTCTGTCAACAGACTACAGCTAACATTATCACACAGACATCCTTCTGTCAACAGACTACAGCTAACGTTATCACACAGACACCCTTCTGTCAACAGACTACAGCTAACGTTATCACACAGACACCCTTCTGTCAACAGACAGATGACTACAACTACAGCTAACATTATCACACAGACACCCTTCTGTCAACAGACTACAGCTAACATTATCACACAGACACCCTTCTGTCAACAGACTACAGCTAACATTATCACACAGACATCCTTCTGTCAACAGACTACAGCTAACATTATCACACAGACATCCTTCTGTCAACAGACTACAGCTAACGTTATCACACAGACACCCTTCTGTCAACAGACAGATGACTACAACTACAGCTAACATTATCACACAGACACCCTTCTGTCAACAGACTACAGCTAACATTATCACACAGACACCCTTCTGTCAACAGACTACAGCTAACATTATCACACAGACACCCTTCTGTCAACAGACTACAGCTAACGTTATCACACAGACACCATTCTGTCAACAGACAGATGACAACAACGATAAGTATGACAGTGCCATAACATAATACGGCCGAACAAATTTTGTGGTCATAAATAACTAGAATTACTGTGAGCACAGCTCACTAAGATATAGCCCCCGCTCCCCACATCTGTCCAACTTATTTCCATAACCAAAACATTACTGATTGTTCCGACCAAAAATGAAAGGGATCCTCCTCTCTTCACCGGTAAGCTGCTGATAAAATTTCAAAACATTCTGAGAAACACTACTCAAGTTATCATACGACATAGGGTAAAAATCCTATTTTCCGTCATATCAAGTTCAATAACTCTGGAACGGCAAAAGTGAAAATCATCAAAAATGAAAGGGATCCTCCTCTCTTCACCGGTAAGCTGCTGATAAAATTTTAAAAGATTCTAAGAAACACAACTCAAGTTATCGTACGACATAGGATTTGTCTACAGACGGACGGACGGACGGACGGACGGACGGACAGACGGACGGACAGATGGACGGACATGGTGAAACCAGTATAACCCCCTACAACTCCGTTGTGGGGGGTATAAATACCATACTTATGATGACAACAACGAAGGCGACAGTGCCATAACATAATATGACCACAAATTTGTTTGCGGTCATAAAAAATAGCATACTAACTGTTCTGGTAGAGTTCCTGATGTTGATGTTCCTACAGTGTCAAACACAGGTGCTACCAAGTCGTGTAAATATTTCTGTAACATAAACGAGAGGTAATTGGTGATAATAGTTCGTTAAATTCAAATTTCCTCTGAATGAACCAAAGGGTATAGAAAATTGAACCTAGTTTCTCTGTTGTAGAGATAAATGTCTACTGGACGCATAGGACAAATCAAATATATAAATTGCCCTGATGATGCAATGTAATGCCTTGTGTTTAAAGAATGTCAAGCTCCTAGTACGAAAAAGGGCATCTGAGTTCACCCCCGATTCTTAGTGGGTTTCGGGTTACGTGTAACTCGATCTTTAGTTTTCTGTGTAGTGTTTTGTAGATCATTCTTTGTCCCTTTGTCCATTTTCTTTTGTTTTGTCTGTCCTTCTTTGAATTACAGATTCTGATTACCCCTTTAGTATCTTCTAACTCTTCCAAAAGCAGCTCTTGGTCAGCAACAGTATGCTAGTAGTGGTCATTTATGGCCCCTTATGCCAATAAAAACAGTAATGTCAAAAAGTTCAAAACAATTGTTAATTGTCTAAAAAGAGCAGAAACAAGCGTCGTTCTATGTGTTTCAACAGAGTGAATTATTAATCCAGTCAATGACTGCTCAAATAGAACTAATGCAGGATAAAATGATAAACAAAATCTAATAGAAAAATCGTAGAAACAGAGATAAATTTTGATACCCTTAACCAGTCCTTGAAATGAAAATTTGAATTCACTGGTCCGAATCAATTTCTTGAATTTATTTTTATTTTGTATTAAATAAAAACTGAAAAATTACTGGTCTGAACAAAGTTGTACTGGTCTTGGGCTGGAGGACAGGTGTTCATCATGAGGACTGCCGTACACACATATACATGACCACTCACTTTCCTGGCTTGGTTGCAGGCATAGGGATCATCGAAAGTTAAATGGAGAAAAAATTATCAACTACAAAACTAAGGAATACAGTTGTATAATAAGACTTACCCTTAATAAGACGTAGGATCCCTGTTTAGAGATCATTCCCTTAATGAAATGTAAGGAATCTAGAAAAGCTCTCCATGGTACATATTTATCTTCATTTTTCAGGTAGGTCGTCATGTTTAACGCCACTTCATAGTCCAAAATTTTAGCCCTGGTGGAAATAAAAAGACTGGTGTAAAATTAAGAAATAATTCATGGAAGCCATAGTTTATATCCAGCTTTAACATGGGTAAATTTATTTTTCGTAAATTTTTATTCCCAAGCGATAGATGGTTGTCTTAAGTATTTATTCGGGGAAAAAATATAGGTAAAAAACAATACAGGCATTCTAAAATTTGTATTCACTAAGGAATGTTGTTCGTAATTTGTTCGGCAATACGCATGTGCGAATCAAAATATATCGTGAATTTTATCATTGTATTATTTATGAAGGACATTAGTTAGGGAACGACCATTTAACTTGAAGGGGGAGGGGGTGGGGGTGGTTATGGTTTTTTTCTAAAAAATTATTCTGATTCCCAATGTTGCTGAAAAAAATATTCTAATTTTGGTGGAGGAAAAAAAAAATAATCTGATTCAGAGTTTTTGTCATATAACCTAATGCTGAATTCTGGAGAAAAAAAAATATCCTAACTTTCGTGTTGTCTTAAAAAAAAAATTCTGAACGAAACAAAAAACCATAACCCCCCCCCTTCAAGTTAAATGGTCGGTCCCTTAGAATAAGTAATAGATAAGGTTTAATAAAAATGTAGATATCAAATATAGTCACATGTCTGCAATAACCTTCATCCATTGGATGTCATATTACAAGTTTTTTTGCTCAAAGACACAAACAAATAGAAGTATTCTTACTACCGTTGACATGTGACTAATTTGAAATTTTATAATTTCTGACATACAGATTGATCTGAGCATATTAGAAGACATGATTTGTTGAACATCAAAAAGAAAATATTGGTTACTGTAACGCAGAGCGTTGCAAATGTTCCTCAAACAAACAATACAAGTACTAGTGGTATGAATGAAGAATAGTGTGAGAACATAGCAAGAAATAATTAGAGCACAGTTTTTGAAGACATGATTTGTTGAACATCAAAAAGAAATAAAACAATTTGAGAACATCAATTGCAAACTGAGAACAAGACTGGGATCAGATCCTTCTAAACTTGTAGTTTTTTTTGTTTTGAAATTGGTTATGGTGTTTAAAGCCATATTCAACAATCTTTCACCTATACCGTGGTGTTGAGTATTATTGGTGGAGAAACCGGAGCACTAGGAGTAGTCGTTGGTAGTCATGAACATACAAAAATGTAATAAGCTTTTATGATTATTTCATTATGGGGGGCTTTTTGTCATAGGGCTTTTTCTAAGGGGATTTTGTCCATGGGGCTTTTGTCCTGTTCCCATGCTGAGGCTAAAAGAAGAATAAACATAACAATATTTACCTTGCTAGATTTAAAGAATCTCCAATCAAACCAGCTCTGTTTGCCTCCGGTATAACCTAAAAAATCAATGATTAAAATGGTTATTGCTTTATAAGTCAGACATATTAAGTTTCATTGTTACAGTAATCCCTCTCTTATAAGACCACCTCTCTTGTGCAGGACAATTTACAGTTTTGTCTTTTTGTCCATTTTCTTTTGGCCATTGTGTTGTCTGTCTTTCTTTGTTTTATGGATTCTGATTCTGGTATCTTCAAGCTCATCTTGCAGCATCTCCTATGACAAGTTGGTTAGGCAGCATCTCCTATGACAAGTTGGTTAGGCAGCATCTCTAATGACAAGTTGGTTAGGCAGCATCTCCAATGACAAGTTGGTTAGGCAGCATCTCCTATGACAAGTTGGTTAGGCAGCATCTCCTATGACAAGTTGGTTAGGCAGCATCTCCTATGACAAGTTGGTTAGGCAGCATCTCCAATGACAAGTTGGTTAGGCAGCATCTCCTATGACAAGTTGGTTAGGCAGCATCTCCAATGACAAGTTGGTTAGGCAGCATCTCCTATGACAAGTTGGTTATGCAGCATCTCCTATGACAAGTTGGTTAGGCAGCATCTCCTATGACAAGTTGGTTAGGCAGCATCTCCAATGACAAGTTGGTTAGGCAGCATCTCCTATGACAAGTTGGTTATGCAGCATCTCCTATGACAAGTTGGTTAGGCAGCATCTCCTATGACAAGTTGGTTAGGCAGCATCTCCAATGACAAGTTGGTTAGGCAGCATCTCCTATGACAAGTTGGTTAGGCAGCATCTCCAATGACAAGTTGGTTAGGCAGCATCTTCAATGACAAGTTGGTTAGGCAGCATCTCCTATGACAAGTTGGTTAGGCAGCATCTCCAATGACAAGTTGGTTAGGCAGCATCTCCTATGACAAGTTGGTTAGGCAGCATCTCCAATGACAAGTTGGTTAGGCAGCATCTCCTATGACAAGTTGGTTATGCAGCATCTCCTATGACAAGTTGGTTAGGCAGCATCTCCTATGACAAGTTGGTTAGGCAGCATCTCCAATGACAAGTTGGTTAGGCAGCATCTCCTATGACAAGTTGGTTAGGCAGCATCTCCAATGACAAGTTGGTTAGGCAGCATCTTCAATGACAAGTTGGTTAGGCAGCATCTCCTATGACAAGTTGGTTAGGCAGCATCTCCTATGACAAGTTGGTTAGGCAGCATCTCCTATGACAAGTTGGTTAGGCAGCATCTCCTATGACAAGTTGGTTAGGCAGCATCTCCTATGACAAGTTGGTTAGGCAGCATCTCCTATGACAAGTTGGTTAGGCAGCATCTCCTATGACAAGTTGGTTAGGCAGCATCTCCTATGACAAGTTGGTTAGGCAGCATCTCCTATGACAAGTTGGTTAGGCAGCATCTCCAATGACAAGTTGGTTAGGCAGCATCTCCTATGACAAGTTGGTTATGCAGCATCTCCTATGACAAGTTGGTTAGGCAGCATCTCCTATGACAAGTTGGTTAGGCAGCATCTCCAATGACAAGTTGGTTAGGCAGCATCTCCTATGACAAGTTGGTTAGGCAGCATCTCCAATGACAAGTTGGTTAGGCAGCATCTTCAATGACAAGTTGGTTAGGCAGCATCTCCTATGACAAGTTGGTTAGGCAGCATCTCCAATGACAAGTTGGTTAGGCAGCATCTCCTATGACAAGTTGGTTAGGCAGCATCTCCAATGACAAGTTGGTTAGGCAGCATCTCCTATGACAAGTTGGTTATGCAGCATCTCCTATGACAAGTTGGTTAGGCAGCATCTCCTATGACAAGTTGGTTAGGCAGCATCTCCAATGACAAGTTGGTTAGGCAGCATCTCCTATGACAAGTTGGTTAGGCAGCATCTCCAATGACAAGTTGGTTAGGCAGCATCTTCAATGACAAGTTGGTTAGGCAGCATCTCCTATGACAAGTTGGTTAGGCAGCATCTCCTATGACAAGTTGGTTAGGCAGCATCTCCTATGACAAGTTGGTTAGGCAGCATCTCCTATGACAAGTTGGTTAGGCAGCATCTCCTATGACAAGTTGGTTAGGCAGCATCTCCTATGACAAGTTGGTTAGGCAGCATCTCCTATGACAAGTTGGTTAGGCAGCATCTCCTATGACAAGTTGGTTAGGCAGCATCTCCAATGACAAGTTGGTTAGGCAGCATCTCCTATGACAAGTTGGTTAGGCAGCATCTCCTATGACAAGTTGGTTAGGCAGCATCTCCAATGACAAGTTGGTTAGGCAGCATCTCCTATGACAAGTTGGTTAGGCAGCATCTCCAATGACAAGTTGGTTAGGCAGCATCTCCTATGACAAGTTGGTTAGGCAGCATCTCCTATGACAAGTTGGTTAGGCAGCATCTCCTATGACAAGTTGGTTAGGCAGCATCTCCTATGACAAGTTGGTTAGGCAGCATCTCCTATGACAAGTTGGTTAGGCAGCATCTCCTATGACAAGTTGGTTAGGCAGCATCTCCTATGACAAGTTGGTTAGGCAGCATCTCCTATGACAAGTTGGTTAGGCAGCATCTCCTATGACAAGTTGGTTAGGCAGCATCTCCTATGACAAGTTGGTTAGGCAGCATCTCCTATGACAAGTTGGTTAGGCAGCATCTCCTATGACAAGTTGGTTAGGCAGCATCTCCTATGACAAGTTGGTTAGGCAGCATCTCCTATGACAAGTTGGTTAGGCAGCATCTCCAATGACAAGTTGGTTAGGCAGCATCTTCAATGACAAGTTGGTTAGGCAGCATCTCCTATGACAAGTTGGTTAGGCAGCATCTCCTATGACAAGTTGGTTAGGCAGCATCTCCTATGACAAGTTGGTTAGGCAGCATCTCCAATGACAAGTTGGTTAGGCAGCATCTCCTATGACAAGTTGGTTAGGCAGCATCTCCTATGACAAGTTGGTTAGGCAGCATCTCCAATGACAAGTTGGTTAGGCAGCATCTCCTATGACAAGTTGGTTAGGCAGCATCTCCTATGACAAGTTGGTTAGGCAGCATCTCCTATGACAAGTTGGTTAGGCAGCATCTCCTATGACAAGTTGGTTAGGCAGCATCTCCTATGACAAGTTGGTTAGGCAGCATCTCCTATGACAAGTTGGTTAGGCAGCATCTCCTATGACAAGTTGGTTAGGCAGCATCTCCTATGACAAGTTGGTTAGGCAGCATCTCCAATGACAAGTTGGTTAGGCAGCATCTCCTATGACAAGTTGGTTAGGCAGCATCTCCTATGACAAGTTGGTTAGGCAGCATCTCCAATGACAAGTTGGTTAGGCAGCATCTCCTATGACAAGTTGGTTAGGCAGCATCTCCTATGACAAGTTGGTTAGGCAGCATCTCCTATGACAAGTTGGTTAGGCAGCATCTCCTATGACAAGTTGGTTAGGCAGCATCTCCTATGACAAGTTGGTTAGGCAGCATCTCCTATGACAAGTTGGTTAGGCAGCATCTCCTATGACAAGTTGGTTAGGCAGCATCTCCTATGACAAGTTAGTTAGGCAGCATCTCCTATGACAAGTTGGTTAGGCAGCATCTCCTATGACAAGTTGGTTAGGCAGCATCTCCTATGACAAGTTGGTTAGGCAGCATCTCCTATGACAAGTTAGTTAGGCAGCATCTCCTATGACAAGTTGGTTAGGCAGCATCTCCTATGACAAGTTGGTTAGGCAGCATCTCCTATGACAAGTTAGTTAGGCAGCATCTCCTATGACAAGTTAGTTAGGCGGAGTCATTCCTGGTCTGTTTACAAGCAAAATATTCTGACAATAATCATTATCATCTCTTCTACCCCTGGTAATTGTAGAAATGACAACATTCATCCTTAGACCAGTGCATGTATGTTCCTAAGAGATATATTGTTTGTAAACCTGTTCTTATCATGAAAATTGCTGAAATGCTGCTCACATAGAATTAAACAATTAATTAATCAATCAATTATTTTCATCAGAATTAATTACCGTATGGTCTTTATTTAATTGTGCTGCAAGTGACTGCCACATCGACAGCTCATAATTTATTCTATAAAATCCAGTATAATAAACATTTCCTAGAATCCAGTTAGTTCCATGTTTTGGAATGGTTGCTGAAAATACAAAAATGACACTTTGTATTTGATCTTTGAAAAAAAATTAAAATTAAATCCCATAACTTTTGATTAAATTCCAAGATAAGTTTTGATTAAAATTTCAAGATAAATTTCAAGATAACCTTTGATTAAATTCCAAGACTAAATTCTAAGATAACTTTTGATTAAATTCCAAGATAACTTTTGATTAAATTCTATAACTTTTGATTAAATTCCAAGATAACTTTTGATTAAATTCCAAGATAACTTTTGACTAAATTTCAAGATAACTTTTGACTAAATTTCAAGATAACTTGACTAAATTTCAAGATATCTTTTTACTAAATTTCAAGATAGCATTTTGATTAAATTCCAAGATAACTTCTGATTAATTTCCAAGCCAGGCTTGAATTATAAGATTTCAATGGCTTAAATAAACACTTATAATAAGGGTTTCAAAGTTTTATGTAGAACATTTCGCAATGTATATTTGTGTAATTAACAGGAATTAATATAAATGCCTGAGACTGGTTTTATTATTAGTTTGTCAAGGTAATTTTGCATTTTTTTGTCATGGTTATGTTTACATTTTGTTTTTAAGACATGAATTACAGTGAATTTACAAAGAAAAATTACTGTTCATATATTTACCTCCATCCATCTTAAGCCATACTAGTGATGAATTAATCGGGTCAGGGTTGTCCTCCGTAATATATGTAAAAGGTATGTACCATTTGTAGCTATTAATAGAAACATAAAGAAATAAACAGTCTAACTCTGATAAGTGGGTTTTCTTTGAACCATCTCAAGCATGGTAGATTGTGGGTTCACTCTGATAAGTGGGTTTTCTTTGAACCATCTCAAGCATGGTAGATTGTGGGTTCACTCTGATAAGTGGGTTTTCTTTGAACCATCTCAAGCATGGTAGATCGTGGGTTCACTCTGATAAGTGGGTTTTCTTTGAACCATCTCAAGCATGGTAGATCGTGGGTTCACTCTGATAAGTGGGTTTTCTTTGAACCATCTCAAGCATGGTAGATCGTGGGTTCACTCTGATAAGTGGGTTTTCTTTGAACCATCTCAAGCATGGTAGATCGTGGGTTCACTCTGATAAGTGGGTTTTCTTTGAACCATCTCAAGCATGGTAGATCGTGGGTTCACTCTGATAAGTGGGTTTTCTTTGAACCATCTCAAGCATGGTAGATCGTGGGTTCACTCTGATAAGTGGGTTTTCTTTGAACCATCTCAAGCATGGTAGATCGTGGGTTCACTCTGATAAGTGGGTATTCTTTGAACCATCTCAAGCATGGTAGATCGTGAGTTCACTCTGATAAGTGGGTTTTCTTTGAACCATCTCAAGCATGGTAGATCGTGGGTTCACTCTGATAAGTGGGTTTTCTTTGAACCATCTCAAGCATGGTAGATCGTGGGTTCACTCTGATAAGTGTTTTTTTTTTTTAACCATCTCAAGCATGGTAGATCGTGGGTTCATGCCCTAATATAATCAGGTCAAACTATATCAGTTTTCAAAAATCGCTAATTAAAAAAAACATTGATTTTGTAATTCTTCGAACATCTGATGTGTATTCGATACAACATTATGTGATAAAGTTTGTCAGTGACTTGAGGCAGGTCGGTTGTTTTCTCCGGGTATTCCGGTTTCATCCACCAATAAAACTGACCGCCACGATATAATTAAAATATTGTTGAAAGTGGAGTTAAACACCATAACTTGATAACTCTAACCCTGACTCTATTGTTTGTAAAACTGTCCTCGCCAAGAATATAGCAAAGATACTGCTCATTTGAAGTTAAACAAAAATCAATCAATGTGTAGAGTTGGTCACGTTGTTGTAGTTCTAAAATTCAATATACCCAATCGCATCGAAAACAGTGCAAAAATTTCCTGATTTATGGTAAAAAGAAATATATTTATAACAATTCTCTATAAATTTCATGGAACACTTACTCATATATACTAGGTGGGCCCAAACTAGAGTTACCATCCAACAGAAATCTATCTTGTTGTAAGATATAGTTATCCCCGTCATGGATAACAGTTATAACAGGATATCCCATTTGTCTTGTCCATGTGTTCATGATTAACTTGATGTCATGTCTGTCACCAATCGTCTGAGAAATAAATGTAAATGTTTATGAGACATTATTCTACTAAATAAACAATTGAGTATCTGAGTCTGTGAAAAAATAATAATTTATTCGTCTGTGTGAGAAAAAACCCCCCAAAAAAACCAACATTGTGAACAGAAATAATAAGTTGCTGTCTACCCACAGACTGTTGTTATGGTGATCTAGCACTATAAAAATCCAACTAAGCGTTTTGGTCTAGTAAAAAGCAGAGAACATCATCTAATCGAAATGCAACATGTTCTAGCTCAAAATTTGCTCATTTGGCATTAAACAACAATCAATCTCACATTTACATATAAGATTAGGACACAATGGTAAAATTGTGAGGGACCGTCGTGGTCGAAATCGTATAGTAGTTGGATTTACAACCACCTGTACAATCAGTGCCTATCACCACTTGAGTTGTGAATTCAAATCCCACTCTCGGCGAGGTTTACTCGATACAACATTATGTGATAAAGTTTGTCAGTGACTTGCGGCAGGTCGGTGGTTTTCTCTGACTACTCCTCTTCCTCCATCAATGAAACTGACGGCCACGATATAATTAAAATATTGTTGAAAGTGGCGTTAAACACCATAACCATAACTCTAAAATTGTGAAGTAACTTCTGCACCTTATGTTCTTGATACATTATATAAATGTTGTAATGAAGTCAGGGTCGGCCTGAAGCCAATTGGGACTCACGCTGGAGTTATCTACACACAATAACACACTGCAGGTTTTACAGAGAACAATTGGGCCCGCACCTCCTAAGGCCGGCCCTGAATTAAATCATTGCCTCACAACTGATTTGTAAGTTTACCTCAGTAAATGTATCCCACAATTCATCCATTTCTGCATTTTTAAATTTGTACCTGGTGACATAAAGCTGAAAATAAATATAAAGTTATATAAGGACTTAATAGAGATTATCACATGGCCTTTTTCATATCAGATCCCTTATCAGCCCTAGGCTCTGATATATCAGCCAGACTGCTGGTAATCTCGAGAGCTGATGAAGGATCTGATATGAAAAAGGTCATTTTATTATCTTATTGTCATATACTTGGCACAAGAAAACATTTCTGGAAATGAACGAATTACAGTGTGATACCGATTATGGAAAGTCCCGGAAAGGGGTGATATAATTCCAGAACCGTGTGATATATTTTTTGTATATTAGCCAGCTACGGTAATCTCAGAAAGATGTCTAATGTATTTCATTAGATTTTAACTTTTAAATCACATGGTAAAAAAAAATGTGTTATCAACTATAAATATATGATAAATAAAAAATATAGCTTCAACAGTCAAAGTGTTACAGTCTAGTAACGATTACAGAAAAGATATGATATATTCTGGAACCATGTCATCGTCGTGATATTTTTTTTTATTATACTTCATGTAAATTTCCTGTCTTCTCATTGGTTAAGGAGCATGTGCCAATTTAGTCTATCACATGGCAGAGTGTGATAATTTAGTCGATCACATTCTCGATTTAAAACTTTTATGTCTGAGTCAATTGCGCGATTTAAAAGATCGATAATCAAAGTCGGAATTTAAATTGAAAAATGATATCGGTGAAGGAATGAAAATGTTCCGGAAATTCCTGACTTTCTGTCTAATTACTTTGTTTTGGCAAACGTATTGAATGACTTGTCTTTTTTACTGCCACATCAATTATTTTACCTTCAGCCATCATTTTGCATCTGATGACTCTTTCGGTATAATAAAACACTTATTAACTAGATATTCGGGGAATAGTAAGTTTATCAAATTGCTCACCCATCTGTATAAAACATACACCAAAATGGCAAAAAAATATTAACAAATACAAAAAATGTATGTAATCTTATTTATTACACATCATCGATTTCACAGTTTAACACATTTAAAGACAACAGCAATTGAAATTCTGGGCATCAAAATCATAAAAAAGAATGAAACCAGGAGAAAAGAACATTCAGTATAATAAAACAAATAACACATAGCTGAGAGGGCGGTAGAGCAGATTGTTACCCCGGGAAATGAATTTCTCGGGGTAACAATCTGTTCTACCACCCTCTCAGCTATGTGTTATTTATATATTATCATATACTTGTAGATGATCAAGTGTAATAAATGAGTTTTGTTTAGGATAATAAGAGGAGTCATGTTTATTTCACCTAGTTTCACAATGTTGGTCAAAGCGGGCTGATAAAGCAAGCTTATTAACTGCTTCCGGAATGTTATTACATGCCTTTCTGTCAATGTCCATAAGTTCACTTCGTGAATTTCCGGAAAACTGTGTTTACAGACACGGCGGATTCAACTGTTTTATAAAATATTTGCACAGAAAAATATTAACTACCAATTTATCTCTTATGATATTGAAAGTGCTTAAAAAACGTGCATTTATTGGATTTGTATATTAAAACAATAATTTTCTTGTTCTATAACTATATGTGTATTTAATTCTAGCCAAAATGACTAAACATTTTGGTACAAATCAGTTATTTCCTCTGTTGAAGTATATGATAAACATATCATAACATGTCATTTTTCATATCATACCCTTTCAGCCCTCGTTCATATATCATCCCTTGAGACTATCGGCTCTCGGGCTGATAAAGGGTATGATATGAAAAATGCCATGCAATAATCTATATATACCAGCCCGCTAAGGTAATCTTGGGAAAATATCTAATGCATTTCATTAGATTTTAACTTTTAAATCACATGGTTAAAAAAAATGTGTCATCAACTATAAATATATGATAAAATATAGTTATTGCATGGAAATTACTGATAATGAATGAGAGGATCAATAATAAATATCCATAAAATGACTAATAACTTCATTTGAACTAGGAGCGTGGATGGCTGAATGGTTAAGGTCATTCACTTCTTATCTCCCTTGTTTGTCATACTGAATATATACAGTTGAACTTGTGCAATCCGACACCTGAGTATTCTGATATCCTGTGACATCCGACAAAAATTTATGGTCCCAAAGTATTTGTGTTAACTAAAATAAAACCTGAGTATTCCGACATCCTGTCTTCAGTAAGGAATAAATGACTCAGGTTCCATTATATTGTTTGATTGAAGTGGTAGATATTGTCTTCAGTAAGGAATAAATGCCTAGGGTTCCATTATATATTGTTTGATTGAAGTGGTTAATATTGTCTTCAGTAAGGAATAAATGACTCAGGTTCCATTATATATTGTTTGATTGAAGTGGTTAATATTGTCGTCAGTAAGGAATAAATGACTCAGATTCCATTATATATTGTTTGATTGAAGTGGTAGATATTGTCTTCAGTAAGGAATAAATGACTCGGGTTCCATTATATATTGTTTGATTGAAGTGGTAGATATTGTCTTCAGTAAGGAATAAATGACTCGGGTTCCATTATATATTGTTTGATTGAAGTGGTAGATATTGTCTTCAGTAAGGAATAAATGCCTAGGGTTCCATTATATATTGTTTGATTGAAGTGGTTAATATTGTCTTCAGTAAGGAATAAATGACTCAGGTTCCATTATATATTGTTTGATTGAAGTGGTTAATATTGTCTTCAGTAAGGAATAAATGACTCAGATTCCATTATATATTGTTTGATTGAAGTGGTAGATATTGTCTTCAGTAAGGAATAAATGACTCGGGTTCCATTATATATTGTTTGATTGAAGTGGTAGATATTGTCTTCAGTAAGGAATAAATGACTCGGGTTCCATTATATATTGTTTGATTGAAGTGGTAGATATTGTCTTCAGTAAGGAATAAATGACTTGGGTTCCATTATAATTGTTTGATTGAAGTGGTTAATATTGTCTTCAGTAAGGAATAAATGACTAAGGTTCCATTATATATTGTTTGATTGAAGTGGTAGATATTGTCTTCAGTAAGGAATAAATGACTCAGGTTCCATTATATATTGTTTGATTGAAGTGGTAGATATTGTCTTCAGTAAGGAATAAATGACTCAGGTTCCATTATATTGTTTGATTGAAGTGGTAGATATTGTCTTCAGTAAGGAATAAATGACTCAGGTTCCATTATATTGTTTGATTGAAGTGGTGGATATTGTCTTCAGTAAGGAATAAATGACTCAGATTCCATTATATATTGTTTGATTGAAGTGGTAGATATTGTCTTCAGTAAGGAATAAATGACTCAGGTTCCATTATATATTGTTTGATTGAAGTGGTGGATATTGTCTTCAGTAAGGAATAAATGACTCAGATTCCATTATATATTGTTTGATTGAAGTGGTAGATATTGTCTTCAGTAAGGAATAAATGACTCAGGTTCCATTATATATTGTTTGATTGAAGTGGTGGATATTGTCTTCAGTAAGGAATAAATGACTCAGATTCCATTATATTGTTTGATTGAAGTGGTAGATATTGTCTTCAGTAAGGAATAAATGACTCAGATTCCATTATATTGTTTGATTGAAGTGGTAGATATTGTCTTCAGTAAGGAATAAATGACTCAGATTCCATTATATTGTTTGATTGAAGTGGTAGATATTGTCTTCAGTAAGGAATAAATGACTCAGGTTCCATTATATTGTTTGATTGAAGTGGTAGATATTGTCTTCAGTAAGGAATAAATGACTCAGGTTCCATTATATATTGTTTGATTGAAGTGGTAGATATTGTCTTCAGTAAGGAATAAATGACTCAGGTTCCATTATATATTGTTTGATTGAAGTGGTAGATATTGTCTTCAGTAAGGAATAAATGACTCAGGTTCCATTATATATTGTTATTGTTTATGAATATGAAATGTATAAGCATTCTGATATGTTGTGAAATATAAGCCTCAACTTAACACGCTGTCTTTCTCAATTATTGTTCCAAATAATAGAAAATAAAGTGAACAGAATCACAGGCACTCGTGGCACAGAATTACTACCTCCCTTTTTGGTAAATTTCTGTTTACATATTTATTTTCAATAAAATTTCTTTACTATTTCATCATTTTTTCCTTAATTTAACTTGTTCGTGCCCATATTCATATAATCTTATGTCAACAGCTAACTTACATATGTCGACCCTATATATTCTTTATTATCCACAATATTGGGTCGACACATGTAAGTTGCTCTTAACATAGGATTGTTTGAATATGGACACAAACAAGTTAAATAACGGAAAAAGAGATGAAACAATAAAGAAATTTTATTGAAAATAAATAAGAGAAAGCTACAAAAAAAAGGGGGTGCCACGGGCGCCTGTGAACAGAATAACACACAAACTTACTCTAAGACCTTGCTTAAAATCCTCCCATCCGATAAATCCAAGTAGCATCCGAAGGACAGCCATTCCCTGCAGACATAAATAGTAATAAAACTAGACAGTTTATAAGTTTGAGTAAGCGAGCGAGTGATTGTTGTTTAATGCCAACTCAGCAAAATTTCAGCTATATCATGGTGAGAACAAATTAATTTTCAATGAGATGATCATGAGGTCCACTTTGTACTAGATCAACATGCTTAGTTGGATTTTTATAGTGCTAGCTCACTGAAACAACAGTCCGCGGGTAGACATGTGGCTCCACTCGGACACACTAACCTGATTCCGAGCCAACCAGTCGTTGCTCTTTTTTCTTAATGCTGCATGCTTAGTAGAGAAGCAACATATACCAATTTCATAGTCTTTGGTTTGACCCGATCTGAGCTTGAACCCACGATCTACTGCACTCGAGGCGAGCACGCTAGCCATTACACCACCAATGTGGTTCAAAAGTAAAGTATGAACATAGTTGTATACGGAAAAATCAAAATTTAAGAAACAAGATTTTTATTGATGTTCTTATAATCTTGCAGTCAAAGAAATGTGTGTGAGACGTTCCCTTCAGATAAACTGTAGTCTTAAATTACAATTGATAATCAGTTTATTTTTCACTCCCTGGCACCAAGCCAAAAAAATGAACAAATAATTGTGTCTCTGTTTCTATATTTTTCCAATTGGATTTAGGAACTCTTACCACAGTATGATATTTTTGTTTATTATTTTTTTTCATTTTACATAAATGTTTCAGTGGTTGGAATTGTATGGTAATTGTATTTACAATCAGTGCCTACCACCACTACAGTTGTGAGTTTGAATTCCTCCTACGAAGAGGTGTACTCGATACAACATTATGTGATAAAGTATGTCAGTGACGTGCGGCAGGTCGATGGTTTTCTCCTGGTACTTGATACAACATTATGTGATAAAGTATGTCAGTGACGTGCGGCAGGTCGATGGTTTTCTCCTGGTACTTGATACAACATTATGTGATAAAGTATGTCAGTGACGTGCGGCAGGTCGATGGTTTTCTCCTGATGTTTCGGTTTCCTCCAGCAATAAAACTAACTGCCACAATATGACTGAAATATGTTTGAAAGTGGCGTTATAAACACCATAACCCTAACTCCTTACCCTAAATTTGTCAAGTAACTTCTGCATCATATATTTATAGTACATTATATAAATGTTGTAATGAACTCAGGGCCTCACAACTGATCTAGTACTGACCTCAGTAAATGTACCCCTAACCCTGACAGAATACATGCTGGAGAACACATGAATAACTAACATCATTACCTTGCTGTATGATATTGTATCAAACGTCTGTGCTATATCGTCTGGAGTACTGAT
The DNA here is from genome assembly GCA_963383655.1 of Bathymodiolus septemdierum. NCBI lineage: Eukaryota > Metazoa > Mollusca > Bivalvia > Mytilida > Modiolidae > Bathymodiolus > Bathymodiolus septemdierum. The sequence continues at coordinate 1,640,989 of OY726527.1, forward strand.
AGGTGTCGAAACCGGATGTGATGTAGTGAGAGCATCTTTTAACATCACGCTAAACACTTCCTTTACAACAACGTGCAGGTTAAACTACAATAGAATGTAATTTTATCAAAATGGGAACTAATTGTGCTCCTCCCAGTTCTAATTTATTCGTGCGATGCTATGATTCTCATATACAGTCCATTCTGTATTATTAGGTCATTACTTGGGACAAAGAAGTCCTTAATAGAAGATGACCGCATGTGCAGGTTTGAATGTATTTATAGCTTAAATGAATGCAGAGTTTCACAATCAGTAAAAAGGTTGAAGATACCAAAAGGATAATCGAAGATTGGCAGACAATACAGTAGCCAAAAAAAAGTGGACAAAAACGATTTGTTTTAATTGTCCACACTACACTACACCATACCTAAAGATTGAGCGACCTGTTGTGTTACTTCTGTTACACTACACCATACCTAAAGATTGAGCGACCTGTTGTGTTACTTCTGTTACACTACACCATACCTAAAGATTGAGTGACCTGTTGTGTTACTTCTGTTACACTACACCATACCTAAAGATTGAGTGACCTGTTGTGTTACTTCTGTTACACTACACCATACCTAAAGATTGAGTGACCTGTTGTGTTACTTCTGTTACACTACACCATACCTAAAGATTGAGTGACCTGTTGTGTTACTTCTGTTACACTACACCATACCTAAAGATTGAGTGACCTGTTGTGTTACTTCTGTTACACTACACCATACCTAAAGATTGAGTAACCTGTTGTGTTACTTCTGTTACACTACACCATACCTAAAGATTGAGTGACCTGTTGTGTTACTTCTGTTACACTACACCATACCTAAAGATTGAGTGACCTGTTGTGTTACTTCTGTTACACTACACCATACCTAAAGATTGAGCGACCTGTTGTGTTACTTCTGTTACACTACACTATATCTAAAGATTGAGTGACCTGTTGTGTTACTTCTGTTACACTACACTATATCTAAAGATTGAGCGACCTGTTGTGTTACTTCTGTTACACTACACCATACCTAAAGATTGAGTGACCTGTTGTGTTACTTCTGTTACACTACACCATACCTAAAGATTGAGTGACCTGTTGTGTTACTTCTGTTACACTACACCATACCTAAAGATTGAGCGACCTGTTGTGTTACTTCTGTTACACTACACCATACCTAAAGATTGAGTGACCTGTTGTGTTACTTCTGTTACACTACACCATACCTAAAGATTGAGCGACCTGTTGTGTTACTTCTGTTACACTACACCATACCTAAAGATTGAGTGACCTGTTGTGTTACTTCTGTTACACTACACCATACCTAAAGATTGAGTGAACTGTTGTGTTACTTCTGTTACACTACACCATACCTAAAGATTGAGTGACCTGTTGTGTTACTTCTGTTACACTACACCATACCTAAAGATTGAGTGACCTGTTGTGTTACTTCTGTTACACTACACCATACCTAAAGATTGAGTGACCTGTTGTGTTACTTCTGTTACACTACACCATACCTAAAGATTGAGTGACCTGTTGTGTTACTTCTGTTACACTACACCATACCTAAAGATTGAGCGACCTGTTGTGTTACTTCTGTTACACTACACCATACCTAAAGATTGAGTGACCTGTTGTGTTACTTCTGTTACACTACACCATACCTAAAGATTGAGTGACCTGTTGTGTTACTTCTGTTACACTACATCATACCTAAAGATTGAGTGACCTGTTGTGTTACTTCTGTTACACTACACCATACCTAAAGATTGAGTGACCTGTTGTGTTACTTCTGTTACACTACACCATACCTAAAGATTGAGTGACCTGTTGTGTTACTTCTGTTACACTACACCATACCTAAAGATTGAGCGACCTGTTGTGTTACTTCTGTTACACTACACCATACCTAAAGATTGAGCGACCTGTTGTGTTACTTCTGTTACACTACACCATACCTAAAGATTGAGTGACCTGTTGTGTTACTTCTGTTACACTACACCATACCTAAAGATTGAGCGACCTGTTGTGTTACTTCTGTTACACTACACCATACCTAAAGATTGAGCGACCTGTTGTGTTACTTCTGTTACACTACACCATACCTAAAGATTGAGTGACCTGTTGTGTTACTTCTGTTACACTACACCATACCTAAAGATTGAGTGACCTGTTGTGTTACTTCTGTTACACTACACCATACCTAAAGATTGAGTGACCTGTTGTGTTACTTCTGTTACACTACACCATACCTAAAGATTGAGCGACCTGTTGTGTTACTTCTGTTACACTACACTATATCTAAAGATTGAGTGACCTGTTGTGTTACTTCTGTTACACTACACTATATCTAAAGATTGAGCGACCTGTTGTGTTACTTCTGTTACACTACACCATACCTAAAGATTGAGTGACCTGTTGTGTTACTTCTGTTACACTACACCATACCTAAAGATTGAGTGACCTGTTGTGTTACTTCTGTTACACTACACCATACCTAAAGATTGAGTGACCTGTTGTGTTACTTCTGTTACACTACACCATACCTAAAGATTGAGCGACCTGTTGTGTTACTTCTGTTACACTACACCATACCTAAAGATTGAGTGACCTGTTGTGTTACCTCTGTTACACTACACCATACCTAAAGATTGAGTGACCTGTTGTGTTACTTCTGTTACACTACACCATACCTAAAGATTGAGCGACCTGTTGTGTTACTTCTGTTACACTACACCATATCTAAAGATTGAGCGACCTGTTGTGTTACTTCTGTTACACTACACCATACCTAAAGATTGAGTGACCTGTTGTGTTACTTCTGTTACACTACACCATACCTAAAGATTGAGTGACCTGTTGTGTTACTTCTGTTACACTACACCATACCTAAAGATTGAGTGACCTGTTGTGTTACTTCTGTTACACTACACCATACCTAAAGATTGAGTGACCTGTTGTGTTACTTCTGTTACACTACACCATACCTAAAGATTGAGTGACCTGTTGTGTTACTTCTGTTACACTACACCATACCTAAAGATTGAGCGACCTGTTGTGTTACTTCTGTTACACTACACCATACCTAAAGATTGAGTGACCTGTTGTGTTACTTCTGTTACACTACACCATACCTAAAGATTGAGTGAACTGTTGTGTTACTTCTGTTACACTACACCATACCTAAAGATTGAGTGACCTGTTGTGTTACTTCTGTTACACTACACCATACCTAAAGATTGAGTGACCTGTTGTGTTACTTCTGTTACACTACACCATACCTAAAGATTGAGTGACCTGTTGTGTTACTTCTGTTACACTACACCATACCTAAAGATTGAGTGACCTGTTGTGTTACTTCTGTTACACTACACCATACCTAAAGATTGAGCGACCTGTTGTGTTACTTCTGTTACACTACACCATACCTAAAGATTGAGTGACCTGTTGTGTTACTTCTGTTACACTACACCATACCTAAAGATTGAGTGACCTGTTGTGTTACTTCTGTTACACTACATCATACCTAAAGATTGAGTGACCTGTTGTGTTACTTCTGTTACACTACACCATACCTAAAGATTGAGTGACCTGTTGTGTTACTTCTGTTACACTACACCATACCTAAAGATTGAGTGACCTGTTGTGTTACTTCTGTTACACTACACCATACCTAAAGATTGAGCGACCTGTTGTGTTACTTCTGTTACACTACACCATACCTAAAGATTGAGCGACCTGTTGTGTTACTTCTGTTACACTACACCATACCTAAAGATTGAGTGACCTGTTGTGTTACTTCTGTTACACTACACCATACCTAAAGATTGAGCGACCTGTTGTGTTACTTCTGTTACACTACACCATACCTAAAGATTGAGTTGACCTGTTGTGTTACTTCTGTTACACTACACCATACCTAAAGATTGAGTGACCTGTTGTGTTACTTCTGTTACACTACACCATACCTAAAGATTGAGTGACCTGTTGTGTTACTTCTGTTACACTACACCATACCTAGTAAGATTGAGTGACCTGTTGTGTTACTTTCTGTTACACTACACCCTAAAGATTGAGCGACCTGTTGTGTTACTTCTGTTACACTACACTATATCTAAAGATTGAGTGACCTGTTGTGTTACTTCTGTTACACTACACTATATCTAAAGATTGAGCGACCTGTTGTGTTACTTCTGTTACACTACACCATACCTAAAGATTGAGTGACCTGTTGTGTTACTTCTGTTACACTACACCATACCTAAAGATTGAGTGACCTGTTGTGTTACTTCTGTTACACTACACCATACCTAAAGATTGAGTGACCTGTTGTGTTACTTCTGTTACACTACACCATACCTAAAGATTGAGCGACCTGTTGTGTTACTTCTGTTACACTACACCATACCTAAAGATTGAGTGACCTGTTGTGTTACTTCTGTTACACTACACCATACCTAAAGATTGAGTGACCTGTTGTGTTACTTCTGTTACACTACACCATACCTAAAGATTGAGTGACCTGTTGTGTTACTTCTGTTACACTACACCATATCTAAAGATTGAGCGACCTGTTGTGTTACTTCTGTTACACTACACCATACCTAAAGATTGAGTGACCTGTTGTGTTACTTCTGTTACACTACACCATACCTAAAGATTGAGTGACCTGTTGTGTTACTTCTGTTACACTACACCATACCTAAAGATTGAGTGACCTGTTGTGTTACTTCTGTTACACTACACCATACCTAAAGATTGAGTGACCTGTTGTGTTACTTCTGTTACACTACACCATACCTAAAGATTGAGTGACCTGTTGTGTTACTTCTGTTACACTACACCATACCTAAAGATTGAGTGACCTGTTGTGTTACTTCTGTTACACTACACCATACCTAAAGATTGAGTGACCTGTTGTGTTACTTCTGTTACACTACACCATACCTAAGATTGAGTGACCTGTTGTGTTACTTCTGTTACACTACACCATACCTAAAGATTGAGTGACCTGTTGTGTTACTTCCTGTTACACTACACCTACCTAAAGATTGAGCGACCTGTTGTGTTACTTCTGTTACACTACACATACCTAAAGATTGAGTGACCTGTTGTGTTACTTCTGTTACACTACACCATACCTAAAGATTGAGTGACCTGTTGTGTTACTTCTGTTACACTACACCATACCTAAAGATTGAGTGACCTGTTGTGTTACTTCTGTTACACTACACCATACCTAAAGATTGAGTGACCTGTGTGTTACTTCTGTTACACTACACCATACCTAAAGATTGAGTGACCTGTTGTGTTACTTCTGTTACACTACACCATACCTAAAGATTGAGTGACCTGTTGTGTTACTTCTGTTACACTACACCATACCTAAAGATTGAGCTGACCTGTTGTGTTACTTCTGTTACACTACACCATACCTAAGATTGAGTGACCTGTTGTGTTACTTCTGTTACACTACACCATACCTAAAGATTGAGTGACCTGTTGTGTTACTTCTGTTACACTACACCATACCTAAAGATTGAGTGACCTGTTGTGTTACTTCTGTTACACTACACATACCTAAGATAGAGTGACCTGTTGTGTTACTTCTGTTACACTACACCATACCTAAAGATTGAGTGACCTGTTGTGTTACTTCTGTTACACTACAACCATACCTAAAGATTGAGTGACCTGTTGTGTTACTTCTGTTACACTACACCATACCTAAAGATTGAGTGACTGTTGTGTTACTTCTGTTACACTACACCATACCTAAAGATTGAGTGACCTGTTGTGTTACTTCTGTTACACTACACCATACCCTAAAGATTGAGTGACCTGTTGGTTACTTCTGTTACACTACACCATACCTAAAGATTGAGTGACCTGTTGTGTTACTTCTGTTACACTACAACATACCTAAAGATTGAGTGACCTGTTGTGTTACTTCTGTACACTACACCATACCTAAAGATTGAGTGACCTGTTGTGTTACTTCTGTTACACTACACCATACCTAAAGATTGAGTGACCTGTTGTGTTACTTCTGTTACACTACACCATACCTAAAGATTGAGTGACCTGTTGTGTTACTTCTGTTACACTACACCATACCTAAAGATTGAGTGACCTGTTGTGTTACTTCTGTTACACTACACCATACCTAAAGATTGAGTGACCTGTTGTGTTACTTCTGTTACACTACACCATACCTAAAGATTGAGTGACCTGTTGTGTTACTTCTGTTACACTACACCATACCTAAAGATTGAGCGACCTGTTGTGTTACTTCTGTTACACTACACCATACCTAAAGATTGAGTGACCTGTTGTGTTACTTCTGTTACACTACACCATACCTAAAGATTGAGTGACCTGTTGCTGTTGTGTTACTTCTGTTACACTACACCATACCTAAAGATTGAGTGACCTGTTGTGTTACTTCTGTTACACTACACCATACCTAAAGATTGAGTGACCTGTTGTGTTACTTCTGTTACACTACACCATACCTAAAGATTGAGTGACCTGTTGTGTTACTTCTGTTACACTACACCATACCTAAAGATTGAGTGACCTGTTGTGTTACTTCTGTTACACTACACCATACCTAAAGATTGAGTGACCTGTTGTGTTACTTCTGTTACACTACACCATACCTAAAGATTGAGTGACCTGTTGTGTTACTTCTGTTACACTACACCATACCTAAAGATTGAGTGACCTGTTGTGTTACTTCTGTTACACTACACCATACCTAAAGATTGAGTGACCTGTTGTGTTACTTCTGTTACACTACACCATACCTAAAGATTGAGTGACCTGTTGTGTTACTTCTGTTACACTACACCATACCTAAAGATTGAGTGACCTGTTGTGTTACTTCTGTTACACTACACCATACCTAAAGATTGAGTGACCTGTTGTGTTACTTCTGTTACACTACACCATACCTAAAGATTGAGCGACCTGTTGTGTTACTTCTGTTACACTACACCATACCTAAAGATTGAGTGACCTGTTGTGTTACTTCTGTTACACTACACCATACCTAAAGATTGAGCGACCTGTTGTGTTACTTCTGTTACACTACACCATACCTAAAGATTGAGTGACCTGTTGTGTTACTTCTGTTACACTACACCATACCTAAAGATTGAGTGACCTGTTGTGTTACTTCTGTTACACTACACCATACCTAAAGATTGAGTGACCTGTTGTGTTACTTCTGTTACACTACACCATACCTAAAGATTGAGTGACCTGTTGTGTTACTTCTGTTACACTACACCATACCTAAAGATTGAGTGACCTGTTGTGTTACTTCTGTTACACTACACCATACCTAAAGATTGAGTGACCTGTTGTGTTACTTCTGTTACACTACACCATACCTAAAGATTGAGCGACCTGTTGTGTTACTTCTGTTACACTACACCATACCTAAAGATTGAGTGACCTGTTGTGTTACTTCTGTTACACTACACCATACCTAAAGATTGAGTGACCTGTTGTGTTACTTCTGTTACACTACACCATACCTAAAGATTGAGCGACCTGTTGTGTTACTTCTGTTACACTACACCATACCTAAAGATTGAGTGACCTGTTGTGTTACTTCTGTTACACTACACCATACCTAAAGATTGAGTGACCTGTTGTGTTACTTCTGTTACACTACACCATACCTAAAGATTGAGTGACCTGTTGTGTTACTTCTGTTACACTACACCATACCTAAAGATTGAGTGACCTGTTGTGTTACTTCTGTTACACTACACCATACCTAAAGATTGAGTGACCTGTTGTGTTACTTCTGTTACACTACACCATACCTAAAGATTGAGTGACCTGTTGTGTTACTTCTGTTACACTACACCATACCTAAAGATTGAGTGACCTGTTGTGTTACTTCTGTTACACTACACCATACCTAAAGATTGAGTGACCTGTTGTGTTACTTCTGTTACACTACACCATACCTAAAGATTGAGCGACCTGTTGTGTTACTTCTGTTACACTACACCATACCTAAAGATTGAGTGACCTGTTGTGTTACTTCTGTTACACTACACCATACCTAAAGATTGAGTGACCTGTTGTGTTACTTCTGTTACACTACACCATACCTAAAGATTGAGTGACCTGTTGTGTTACTTCTGTTACACTACACCATACCTAAAGATTGAGTGACCTGTTGTGTTACTTCTGTTACACTACACCATACCTAAAGATTGAGCGACCTGTTGTGTTACTTCTGTTACACTACACCATACCTAAAGATTGAGTGACCTGTTGTGTTACTTCTGTTACACTACACCATACCTAAAGATTGAGTGACCTGTTGTGTTACTTCTGTTACACTACACCATACCTAAAGATTGAGTGACCTGTTGTGTTACTTCTGTTACACTACACCATACCTAAAGATTGAGTGACCTGTTGTGTTACTTCTGTTACACTACACCATACCTAAAGATTGAGTGACCTGTTGTGTTACTTCTGTTACACTACACCATACCTAAAGATTGAGTGACCTGTTGTGTTACTTCTGTTACACTACACCATACCTAAAGATTGAGTGACCTGTTGTGTTACTTCTGTTACACTACACCATACCTAAAGATTGAGTGACCTGTTGTGTTACTTCTGTTACACTACACCATACCTAAAGATTGAGTGACCTGTTGTGTTACTTCTGTTACACTACACCATACCTAAAGATTGAGTGACCTGTTGTGTTACTTCTGTTACACTACACCATACCTAAAGATTGAGTGACCTGTTGTGTTACTTCTGTTACACTACACCATACCTAAAGATTGAGTGACCTGTTGTGTTACTTCTGTTACACTACACCATACCTAAAGATTGAGTGACCTGTTGTGTTACTTCTGTTACACTACACCATACCTAAAGATTGAGTGACCTGTTGTGTTACTTCTGTTACACTACACCATACCTAAAGATTGAGTGACCTGTTGTGTTACTTCTGTTACACTACACCATACCTAAAGATTGAGTGACCTGTTGTGTTACTTCTGTTACACTACACCATACCTAAAGATTGAGTGACCTGTTGTGTTACTTCTGTTACACTACACCATACCTAAAGATTGAGTGACCTGTTGTGTTACTTCTGTTACACTACACC
>OY726527.1:2886460-3086460 GCA_963383655.1 Bathymodiolus septemdierum
TTAAAAATGTTATAAAAATAGAAAGAGGTGTAACGTTTCTTTTTTTGACTAGTATATACAATGTAGAGATATTTATATCAAGAAGAGATATACAAAAAGACCAAATATTATTAACTTCTTATGGATTATGGCGTCAACAAATAAACTGAATCTGACTAATCTATGTAAATTTATAAGGATCATAAATGAAAGGGTGTGTCCTCCTAGCTAACTGTTTTTCTGTGTTCTAATATTGTATATATAATATTGTATATAGTTGTGTCTATGTCTTCTCTGTACCTATGTCATTTTGGTGATGAGAATAAAGATATATATATATATATACATGTAGTTTTTTTTCAGCAGTAGTTCTCCATTAAAGCGGTAACTTATAACTACAATGTAAGGAAATAAGGAATAATAAAGATAAAGGCTTAATATTCAAGAACTAATACTAACTTGATTTATTATAACAAACTGAACATTAAAACAGCAAAGAAAAAAAACCCAACAACTTGTCTACTGAGTATTGTGTTTTATATATATTTATGTGATATGAAATTACATGGACATTTGTAGTAAAAGATCTTCAGGTTTTCTATAGACCATTTTCATTATTATTGTGCTCTTTTGATTTATTTTGTGGTACCGGTAAGCCATTTTGAATCCAGTTTACAATCTAGTTCACTGTTTTGAACATGTTGAAAGAATTATGGTGACCAGCAAGATTTACATATTGAATAACTTTCAAGCTGTAAACATTTCACACAGAAAAAAATTAATACATGAAATATATGTTTTATATAAAAGATCAAAAAAGGGTCAAGTTGTCTACACTGGCCATTATTCTAAATTTTGAATAAGGAGCATAATTGAAGTTACAATGATTTATGGTGGGAAAAGGAATTTGAAGAGAAAACTATATATAGCAATCACCGACTAACGTAACATTACTAATTACCTTAAAATTTGTTGAGATACCAAATAATGGAAATCGTCTAATCCTTTAACACATCTCATTGTACTCAAACTTAAACTCCTGTTTTTTCTGTAGACAATTTTATTTCATACATAAAATTGTATACATAATATATTGACTATATTATATTTATAAACAATCAGATTTATTGGCAGGGTCACAACTTTTTTTCAGACAGACTAAGGCATGGCATAAACTTTTTTTTGAAAATAAGATGGATGGACATAAATATTTTTGCTAGGAAAAAATATCCATGTACCGGTCCATCACCACAGTTAAAATCCATCTGTGATGTAAATCTATTGTCAAAACTCTCCATTATATTTAAGGAATGGAGAGTTATTGTTCTCTTTGTACTTTTAAGGTCCCACAAGGGGCAAACAATTTAATACTTTGTACTTTAGATACTATACACAGACTTTTTTTTGTTACAAGATTAATAATTAATAAAATTAATAAAGTACAATGGGTGGATTTTAAGTTGGAGAATGTCCTCGTATCTCTCCATTCCTTAAAAACAATGGGCTTCGGCCCCATCAGGGCCTCGGCTCCATTATTTTTAAGGAATGGAGAGTTACTTGGACATTCTCCTATACGTAAATAATGCACGGTCCCTTATAAGTATGTGTGTTAATGCATATGGCGATTTCACCAACAAACATTCGAATTCTTTTCACTAATTACGACATTATAACCTTTTTTTTAAACCTGGCTTCTTGTTCAGAACATTTTATTAGTATAAAACATCGAATATTGGCAACTTTTAATATAAACAAAAAAAATCAATCTGAGCGAACTGTATGCCTTTAAACATATTCATAGGTGTGATTATTGATGTGTGACAAATGTATATACAAATTCCTATAATAGAATTTCTTTTTTTTGCGTGAGAATAAATATTATAGACAGGTATAATTTATTATGTATTATTTATTCCCAAATACTAACATAACCATAATATTATTTCCTAGATGAACAAATATTATAGGGAAAAAATATATGTTGACAATGTCACAGGCGCATGGGGCATGGATTTCGCTTCCTCCTCCCCCCTTTTCTCTACTACCCACCCCCCCCTTTTTTTCAAAATTTTCAGATAAATCATTCCTTTTTCAAAATTTTCATATAATCATTCGTTTTTCTTCATTTGACAATATCAGTAGACGTCATACATCATGAATAATACATGTATTCTACTGTATCAGTCGACAAACTGTGAACACAGAATACACGTATTATTCATGATGTATGACGTCTACTGATATTGTCAAATGAAGAAAAACGAATGATTATGAACATTTTTAAAAAGGAATGATTTATATGAAAATTTTGAAAAAGGGGGGGTAGTAGAGAAAAGGGGGGAGGAGGAAACGAAATCCATGCCCCATGCGCCTGTGGACAATGTGACATACAGTTTCATAAATTGTATATGCTGTTCATATATCAACGGGGATTTTTGATGATAAGCTCCGCCCACAAAATTTGTCGGTAGGAAATTCCCCCTTTAAGCTAGTTTTATGAGCCCCCCTCCTAGATACAAAATTACAGACGAATATTTTAAGTGGAATTAAATGTCATTGATGCTGATGAAGTATATATACCTAGTTATTATACAACAAGTACTAAATATACTAAATTAAAATATATTGAAGAATTTCATCCAATTTTGGATTAATTACTACCTAGCTTATCACCACCAACGTTAAGAGTTCAAATCCCGCTCAGTCGAGGTCTACTCGATACAACATTAACATTATGTGATAAAGTTTGTCAGTGACTTGTGACAGATCGGTGGTTTTGTCCTTCTCCGATAAAACTGACCGCTATGATATAACTGACCGCTATGATATAACTGAAATATTGTCAGTGAAAGTGGTGCTAAGTACCATAGACTAAACTAATTTGAAGAGAATTTAACGACATGAGAAAAAAGATAATGGTCGAGGTGTATTGTTTTTATAAGCTTTGATGATTTTTAACTCGATCAGATAGCATGTATACAGTTAATTCATTTAATAATATAAAAGACACAAAAATATCACACTGTTGGAACAGTTCCAAAATAAAATATCACACTGTCGGAACAGTTCCAAAATAAAATATCACACTGTCGGAACAGTTCCAAAATAAAATATCACACTGTCGGAACAGTTCCAAAATAAAATATCAAAATTATAGAAAGAGACCAAATTAATACCTCAAGCACACACACATATATATGTATGTCGGCTCACTTCCTGATTTACTTTCTTTTATGTAATATCGCAGGTGAAATAGTTTTGATTTTTTTTTAGAATGAATTAATAGATAACATTCTTTCTATCTATATGATTGTACCTTTTAATCCTTCTTTTATTTATGTATACAACTTGATTCATGCTTGTTTATTTTTTTCTGAGACTTCCTAGTTTGTTAACTTTACTTATAAATTTTGTTCGAGTCACGGTAGAGCTGAAATATAAATGCTTAAGTTGGCTATCAATCAATGTTAATTACCTAATTCATGGACACTATGACAATGAAATTTGACCTCCACATAGAATTTTAAATGGCATGGGTGAAGTACATTTAATCAGGAAGTAACGATATTTTGTTTGATCATAGCGAATTCTATTTTTAAGAATGACGTATACATGGTAAAAATAAGACAGTAAGAAACTGAACCCACAACAGAACCACGACCCGAAGATAATCAGTCACAGACAACCATTTGTATTACAGCGTCTTGGTGTGTTTCGAAATTCATAGACAACAATTTGTATTACAGCGTCTTGGTGTGTTTCGGAATTCACAGACAACAATTTGTATTACAGCGTCTTGGTGTGTTTCGGAATTCACAGACAACAATTTGTATTACAGGGTCTTGGTGTGTTTCGGAATTCACAGACAACAATTTGTATTACAGCGTCTTGGTGTGTTTCGGAATTCACAGACAACAATTTGTATTACAGCGTCTTGGTGCGTTTCGGAATTAACAGACAACAATTTATATCACAGCGTCTTGGTGTGTTTCGGAATTAACAGACAACAATTTGTATTACAGCGTCTTGGTGTGTTTCGGAATTCACAGACAACAATTTGTATTACAGCGTCTTGGTGTGTTTCGGAATTAACAGACAACAATTTGTATTACAGGGTCTTGGTGTGTTTCGGAATTCACAGACAACAATTTGTATTACAGCGTCTTGGTGTGTTTCGGAATTCACAGACAACAATTTGTATTACAGCGTCTTGGTGCGTTTCGGAATTAACAGACAACAATTTATATCACAGCGTCTTGGTGTGTTTCGGAATTAACAGACAACAATTTGTATTACAGCGTCTTGGTGTGTTTCGGAATTCACAGACAACAATTTGTATTACAGCGTCTTGGTGTGTTTCGGAATTCACAGACAACAATTTGTATTACAGCGTCTTGGTGTGTTTCGGAATTAACAGACAACAATTTATATCACAGCGTCTTGGTGTGTTTCGGAATTAACAGACAACAATTTGTATTACAGCGTCTTGGTGTGTTTCGGAATTAACAGACAACAATTTATATCACAGCGTCTTGGTGTGTTTCGGAATTCACATTAACAGCTATGAATGTCTGCTTAATCGTGATGATCACTGTGATCGACCTAGTCTCGGGATTTTATCCCCGACTACCTCCACATTGGAGAACTAAAACTCATTCTGATATTACTAATGCTGGGAGTTTACAAGCTATTTCTGAATATATTTTCCGTCACAAGATGAATGGGACATCTCCGAGTACTGCATTAGACGACTTTTATGGTACAGGTATGATCATAGAGGTTTTTTTTATTAACCTCCAAAAAGACATTTTTGCGCAATACACATTTTGTTGCCACACTGTTCATTTTATGGTCGCCACCATGACCTTGGCTAAGTTCCATTTATCTTATTCACAATCCGGTCTTTTCCTCATTCATGGCGGGTGCAACACGAGGAGCAGAAACTGCCTACCCTTTCTGAGCAAATGAGTTCCCCCACGGTTTTAAGTGGGGTTCATGTTTCTCGATCATTAGTTTTCTAAGTTAATGTTTAGTAGATCGTTGTTTGTCCTTTTGTCCTTTTTCTTTTGTGTTGTCTGTCCTTGTTCTTTTTACGGCTTCTGAAAACCCACCGAGTATCTTCAAACTTTTCTTAAAATTAATAATTTAACCACTTTTGATGAGATTGGATGCTTAGCAATACATGTATTTCAGTCATATCGTAGTGATCAGTTTTATTGGAGGAGAAAACAGGATGAACGACATTAGTTGCAATTTGTTTACTTTCAAGCGTTTTCGTGAGATAGATTTCGTCGCCATTAGTTTTTTTCAATGATTTTACCACTTTGCTATGGGTTCTTATGATTAACAATATTTCAATCATAGCATGACAGATAGCTTTATTGAGGGACAGAAGTTATGAGCCTGAAACAATCACTGATCTGTCGCAAGTCATTGAATTATTTTTATCGCCAGGTGGCGTTTAAAGAGTGCATTCTCCGTGGAGAGATTTGTCTCTGGATTGTTCATTCTTCTTGACTTCCCCTTCAGTTTTCTCTAGTGTTTATTTATAATATGAATGGCCTGACAATGGACCATAGTGGGAGACGTGTTTGGAGAGTGCCACACTCCCTGCACGTGGAAGACCTCTTTTGCAGATTCGAAAAAAGTAGAAGCATTTTAGTAACTGCAAAAGGAAAAAATGTTCGTCCGTATCATACTCTCCATGCTTCATCAGCGGCAATCAAAAGACAGTGTTCCGGTTTGCCCACCCCTCCCTAATTTCTTTATAGGTATATTTTGTTTTCGTCCTAGATATAGCTAAAATACTGTTTGCTGGGCGTTAAACAATAACCAATCAATCGCACTAACTACGGTGATAACCTACATATTTTGAATGTCCGCGAAAATTCGTGATAACCTAGTTTTAATGTATTTTGTATTCAGATACGAAGAGTAAAACAGAACTGTTCAAAACAATCGGCACCGTGAAGAATGCCATAGCAGATACACAGGAGGAAAAACGGAATGTTGCTTATGTCCATTGTCATGCAGAACAAATTGAACTTGGTAAGTTGATGCTAGGATAACGTTCTTGGTAAGTCGTTACGCTAACGTTCTTCGTAAGTCGTTGTTGCACTAACGGTCTTGGTAGGTCGTTTTTACTCTAACGTTCTTGGTAAGTCGTTGTTACGCTAACGTTATTGGTAAGTCATTGTTACGCTAACGCTATTGGTAAGTCGTTGTTACGCTAACGTTCTTGTTAAGTCATTGTTACACTAACGTTCTTGGTAAGTCGTTGTTACGCTAACGTTCTTGGTAAGTCATTGTTACACTAACGTTCTTGGTAAGTCATTGTTACACTAACGTTCTTGTTAAGTCGTTGTTACGCTAACGTTCTTGTTAAGTCATTGTTACACTAACGTTCTTGTTAAGTCGTTGTTACGCTAACGTTCTTGGTAAATCATTGTTACGCTAACGCTATTGGTAAGTCGTTGTTACGCTAACGCTATTGGTAAGTCGTTGTTACGCTAACGTTCTTGGTAAGTCATTGTTACACTAACGTTCTTGGTAAGTCATTGTTACGCTAACGTTCTTGTTAAGTCATTGTTACACTAACGTTCTTGTTAAGTCATTGTTACACTAACGTTCTTGTTAAGTCGTTGTTACACTAACGTTCTTGTTAAGTCATTGTTACACTAACGTTCTTGTTAAGTCGTTGTTACGCTAACGTTCTTGGTAAGTCGTTGTTACGCTAACGTTCTTGTTAAGTCGTTGTTACGCTAACGTTCTTGGTAAGTCGTTGTTACGCTAACGTTCTTGTTAAGTCGTTGTTACGCTAACGTTCTTGGTAAGTCGTTGTTACACTAACGTTCTTGTTAAGTCATTGTTACACTAACGTTCTTGTTAAGTCATTGTTACACTAACGTTCTTGGTAAGTCATTGTTACACTAACGTTCTTGTTAAGTCGTTGTTACGCTAACGTTCTTGGTAAGTCGTTGTTACGCTAACGTTCTTGGTAAGTCATTGTTACACTAACGTTCTTGTTAAGTCGTTGTTACGCTAACGTTCTTGGTAAGTCATTGTTACACTAACGTTCTTGTTAAGTCGTTGCTACACTAACGTTCTTGTTAAGTCGTTGTTACGCTAACGTTCTTGTTAAGTCATTGTTACACTAACGTTCTTGTTAAGTCGTTGTTACGCTAACGTTCTTGGTAAGTCATTGTTACGCTAACGTTCTTGGTAAGTCATTGTTACGCTAACGTTCTTGGTAAGTCATTGTTACACTAACGTTCTTGGTAAGTCGTTGCTACACTAACGTTCTTGTTAAGTCGTTGTTACGCTAACGTTCTTGTTAAGTCATTGTTACGCTAACGTTCTTGGTAAGTCGTTGTTACGCTAACGTTCTTGGTAAGTCATTGTTACACTAACGTTCTTGTTAAGTCGTTGTTACGCTAACGTTCTTGGTAAGTCATTGTTACACTAACGTTCTTGTTAAGTCGTTGCTACACTAACGTTCTTGTTAAGTCGTTGTTACGCTAACGTTCTTGTTAAGTCGTTGTTACACTAACGTTCTTGTTAAGTCATTGTTACGCTAACGTTCTTGTTAAGTCATTGTTACACTAACGTTCTTGTTAAGTCATTGTTACGCTAACGTTCTTGTTAAGTCGTTGTTACGCTAACGTTCTCGGTAAGTCATTGTTACACTAACGTTCTTGTTAAGTCATTGTTACGCTAACGTTCTTGTTAAGTCGTTGTTACACTAACGTTCTTGTTAAGTCGTTGTTACGCTAACGTTCTTGTTAAGTCATTGTTACACTAACGTTCTTGTTAAGTCATTGTTACGCTAACGTTCTTGTTAAGTCGTTGTTACGCTAACGTTCTCGGTAAGTCATTGTTACGCTAACGTTCTCGGTAAGTCGTTGTTACGCTAACGTTCTTGTTAAGTCGTTGTTACGCTAACGTTCTTGGTAAGTCGTTGTTACGCTAACGTTCTTGTTAAGTCATTGTTACACTAACGTTCTTGTTAAGTCATTGTTACGCTAACGTTCTTGGTAAGTCATTGTTACACTAACGTTCTTGTTAAGTCGTTGTTACGCTAACGTTCTTGTTAAGTCATTGTTACACTAACGTTCTTGTTAAGTCGTTGTTACGCTAACGTTCTTGTTAAGTCATTGCTACACTAACGTTCTTGTTAAGTCATTGTTACACTAACGTTCTTGTTAAGTCATTGTTACACTAACGTTCTTGTTAAGTCGTTGTTACGCTAACGTTCTTGTTAAGTCGTTGTTACACTAACGTTCTTGTTAAGTCATTGTTACGCTAACGTTCTTGGTAAGTCATTGTTACGCTAACGTTCTTGTTAAGTCGTTGTTACGCTAACGTTCTTGTTAAGTCATTGTTACGCTAACGTTCTTGTTAAGTCGTTGTTACGCTAACGTTCTTGTTAAGTCGTTGTTACGCTAACGTTCTTGTTAAGTCGTTGTTACGCTAACGTTCTTGTTAAGTCATTGTTACGCTAACGTTCTTGTTAAGTCGTTGTTACGCTAACGTTCTTGTTAAGTCATTGTTACGCTAACGTTCTTGGTAAGTCGTTGTTACGCTAACGTTCTTGGTAAGTCATTGTTACACTAACGTTCTTGTTAAGTCGTTGTTACGCTAACGTTCTTGGTAAGTCATTGTTACACTAACGTTCTTGTTAAGTCGTTGTTACGCTAACGTTCTTGGTAAGTCATTGTTACACTAACGTTCTTGTTAAGTCATTGCTACACTAACGTTCTTGTTAAGTCGTTGTTACGCTAACGTTCTTGTTAAGTCATTGTTACACTAACGTTCTTGTTAAGTCATTGTTACACTAACGTTCTTGTTAAGTCGTTGTTACACTAACGTTCTTGTTAAGTCATTGTTACACTAACGTTCTTGTTAAGTCGTTGTTACACTAACGTTCTTGTTAAGTCGTTGTTACGCTAACGTTCTTGTTAAGTCGTTGTTACACTAACGTTCTTGTTAAGTCGTTGTTACACTAACGTTCTTGTTAAGTCGTTACGCTAACGTTCTTGGTAAGTCGTTGTTACGCTAACGTTCTTGTTAAGTCGTTGCTACACTAACGTTCTTGTTAAGTCATTGTTACGCTAACGTTCTTGGTAAGTCATTGTTACACTAACGTTCTTGTTAAGTCATTGTTACACTAACGTTCTTGTTAAGTCGTTGCTACACTAACGTTCTTGTTAAGTCATTGTTACACTAACGTTCTTGTTAAGTCGTTGCTACACTAACGTTCTTGTTAAGTCATTGTTACACTAACGTTCTTGTTAAGTCGTTGTTACACTAACGTTCTTGGTAAGTCGTTGTTACGCTAACGTTCTTGGTAAGTCATTGTTACACTAACGTTCTTGTTAAGTCGTTGTTACGCTAACGTTCTTGGTAAGTCATTGTTACGCTAACGTTCTTGGTAAGTCATTGTTACACTAACGTTCTTGGTAAGTCATTGTTACACTAACGTTCTTGTTAAGTCATTGCTACACTAACGTTCTTGTTAAGTCGTTGTTACGCTAACGTTCTTGTTAAGTCATTGCTACACTAACGTTCTTGTTAAGTCATTGTTACACTAACGTTCTTGTTAAGTCATTGCTACACTAACGTTCTTGTTAAGTCATTGTTACACTAACGTTCTTGTTAAGTCATTGCTACACTAACGTTCTTGGTAAGTCATTGTTACACTAACGTTCTTGGTAAGTCATTGTTACGCTAACGTTCTTGGTAAGTCGTTGTTACGCTAACGTTCTTGTTAAGTCATTGTTACACTAACGTTCTTGTTAAGTCATTGCTACACTAACGTTCTTGGTAAGTCATTGTTACGCTAACGTTCTTGTTAAGTCGTTGTTACGCTAACGTTCTTGTTAAGTCGTTGCTACACTAACGTTCTTGGTAAGTCGTTGTTACGCTAACGTTCTTGTTAAGTCATTGTTACACTAACGTTCTTGTTAAGTCGTTGCTACACTAACGTTCTTGTTAAGTCGTTGTTACGCTAACGTTCTTGTTAAGTCGTTGCTACACTAACGTTCTTGGTAAGTCATTGTTACACTAACGTTCTTGGTAAGTCATTGTTACACTAACGTTCTTGGTAAGTCGTTGTTACGCTAACGTTCTTGTTAAGTCGTTGTTACGCTAACGTTCTTGTTAAGTCGTTGCTACACTAACGTTCTTGTTAAGTCGTTGTTACGCTAACGTTCTTGTTAAGTCGTTGCTACACTAACCCGAATAATCCAGTCGTTATATTACGCACCCGCTGGTCGCTACATTAACGCCTGGATACATTCATTGAAAAAATCCGTCAAACCGGAAATAGTAAATCGCTATGACTTCTGGGTATTACGACACGAATAATCCAGTCGTTATATTACGCTCCCGCTGGTCGCTACATTAACGCCTTGATGCATTCATTGAAAAAATCAGTCAAACCGGAAATAGTAAATCGCTATGACTTATGGGTATTACGACATAAAATAGGAGGAGCTAAAGTGTTTGTAAATAATGTCCAATGGAGCGATCAGATGATGTAATGATGTATGCAATACACATATCCGGATAAATACAACCAAACATGAAATAAAACTTAAATGAATAATTACTATTTTTTAAATATTAAAACATATTGATTTTTATTTCAAAGTTGGAAAGTAAATAAAAGCTTGACATGAATTGAATTCACGCTTATAATGATTTTTTAATTTCATTTAAAATAAAGATTTAAAAAAATGTATTTTATGATACTGATGGCTGATTAAAATTGTTTGTCATGCATTAGCTGTCAGTTGTAATATACAGGAAGTAACCAATATACAGGAAGAGCTCCTACTGTGAAGCCATCTATTTTGAGATGCCATTCAATGAAAATAACAACCTGACGATATTGTTACATAATAAGAAGAATTAGATAAGAAAATTTTTTTTATAGAAGGCAAGGATTTATATAATTAACACATTAAGTCACATTTCATTTATTTAGGCTAACTTGGATCAGTTATCAATCTAAAAGACAAAAACGGTTTAAAAAAAATCAGTCTAATAAGTATTTACCTAAATAACGATATTGTGATGGGTATTTCTTAATAAATTGTATTAAATAATCAACTTTCTGTTTACATATTTATTTTCAATAAAATTTCTTTATTATTTCATCCCATTTTCCTTAATTTAACTTGTGCATATCCATATGTATACAATCTTATGTTAACGGCAAGTTACGTGTATCGACCCTATTATCCACAATAAATTCAGGAAAAAGAGATGAAATAATAAAGAAATTTTATTGAAAATAAATAAGTACTCAGAAAGGGGGCAATATATTCCGTGCCACGAGTGCCTTTGTATTTGGTTGTATGAGAATAAAGATATACAATAATGCTAACAATAATCATAAAAAGTCACTTTTATTGTCGATGTGTATTGTGACATTTTAGCAAATTTAGATTAAAACATAAAAGGTGTTTTTTAAATATGCAAAGGCACGTGCACAATCATTCTCCGTGTTTGTTTTGTCAATATTTACAAACGGAAGTAAAGGAAGTCACTAATATGCATACGCGCTAATATCTGACATTTGATTGGTCGTCTGAACCAGACAGCAGCTGACGGATTTTTACCATTAAGAGCGTTCAAGACCTCGTCCAGCGATAGTGCCGATAGAGGGCGCAGTATTATTCGAGTTATTGTTACGCTAACGTTCTTGGTAAGTCGTTTTTTACGCTAACGTTCTTGTTAAGTCGTCGTACTCTAACGTTCTTGTTACGTCAAAGTTATGTAAACCTTTTTGGTAAGCCGTTGTTACGCTAGCGTTCTGGGTAAGTCGTTGTTACGCTAACGTTGTTGTTACGCTAACCTTATTGGTAAGTCGTTGTTACGCTTGGATTTCAGGCTAGGGGTATATAAATCAAAGGCCGGTAATGTGACATTATATCCCATGTCTATCAACTGAATAATTAAGAAATAAATCATGAAAGCCAGAATGTGTTTTGAGTTTTAACATGGATTGGCGGATCCGCCAACCCATGGTAAAACTCAAAACACATTCTGGCTTCCATGAATCATTTCGATTCTGATATGTCTAACAGTACAATTACGGTAGTATGCTTTGATTGGAAGGCGGTAATTTGTATTTACGTTTGCGGACAATGTCGCACATAATTTATGCTGCCTAATTCGAGCAGACGATAATTTTCACGACGGGAGTCAGTCGTGTTGATGGAGCATCCGTAACAATAATGTTTTAATTGCACGTCGCATATTATTAATTTTTGATCTGTTGATAATTTTCGATAAATATATACAGATTAATACCGTATTTAGGGTTGCATAATGCGCATTGGTGCATATTGGCCTTGAAAATCTCCAGAAAAAAACTAGTTCGTGTCTATAATGCGCATAGACTTTTGAAAAAAATCGTCGTCGGAAATGTAAGAATTAAATATCAATCGTATATATTTTTCAGTCCTTTGAGCATGTTTCATTTGCTGGGAGAATTTAAGAACAATTTATCTCTTTTCATCTTCAATAAAGTTGCAAAATATTAAATGTGTTGGGTTTTATTGGCGTTTTCATATGATGTTTTTATTATCCGGATGTTGTGTAATGGATTCGAAATCTAGTACAGCATCGGTAAATATAAGTTTAAATTCCGGATCTGAACGTAAATTAACGCAGTTGATAGTTGAAGATGACAGAAAATAATGACATAGAACAAAAAAAGGCAAACAATTGTCACTTATTATATTGGCCCGAGACGGAGCCGAGGGCCAATATGAGTCGAGAGATGCTAACCAGGCCAATATGGAAATACCCATGTGTTAAACTATTTATTACATACTTCCGACATCTAGAAAAGAGACACCCATATTGGCCTGAGACGAAGTCGAGGCCCATATTGGCCCGGGCCAATATGGGCCTCGACATGGAAATGATCTTGTAGTAATCCAATAACCGGTTATTTTCCCGGGGTGTGAAAATATGGACAGTTTACTTCCGGTCATATTGGTCATACAAAATGCCTTTATTTGAACTAAGTATGTAATAAAGATGTTTAAAACGTTAAAAACCGTGTAAATAATTTTATTTTGTGATTTTATCATCTTGCTTAAATGTGTACCGCGCATGTGCTAATGAGATTTTGTAATCTAATTGATCGCTCGTTTTTTGCAAATCGAAAGAAGGAGATCATATTAGAACATATAATATTTCTATGCATGTATAATATCATAACTGACAATTTACAGTCACAACAACAAAAATACATGCAAGAAAGGAAATACCAATGGAGTAGTCAGACGCCGTAAATCAAAGGACAAACAAAAAGAAAAAAGACAAACACTGGTCAACAAAACACTACACAGACAACAAAAGATTGATAAACATGAACTCCACTAAAAAACGAGGGTAACACCACGTGCTCCGACAGCAAATGCAAACTACTATAGACGAAACAACCATTAATTTTATTTTTTTAATTTTTTTTTTGCAGCTCACAAACATGTGATTGCATGTCGAGACAAGTTACAATTTTTGGCTGCAGGGAAAGAGAGTTTGGATTTGCTACGAAAACAAGTGGGTGAATGCCTCTACACCATACAGTCTTTTTATAGTAACACGAACTGGGTAGAAATGTATGGAGGCATCCCATATTTAGATTTTGGTGAGTTTGGTGTTTTTTCACCTATATACATGTATGCATTATTCGTCAGAGATTCAATACTTTATCTGATTTGTTTAAAAATGTCCCAGGCGACACAATCTTGAATTATATACTAAAATATAAATGCATAGCATACGTTCTATCATTTAAATTTCTGTTTTATTTATTTATATAACTCTCATTACAAAAGGTTTGGTTTTGCTGTTTCACCCCTCTTTCATCAATATTTCAATTATATCATGGCGGTCAGTTTTATTGATGGTGGAATCCAGAAGAAACCACCGACCTGCAGCAAGTCACTCAAAAACTTTATCACATAATGTTGTATCAAGTTCACTTCGCCATGAGCCGGATTCCAATTCACAACGTTAGTGTAGATAGGCACTGATTGCATAGGTAATGGCATATCCAACTACCATTCGATCACGACCACTACGGCCCCTACATGTCAAGGTAAAACGACATTTTTAAAAATGAACCAACGCGAAGATCAGAATGCGGAAGACAAACACGGCCATTGATAAACAGAACTAATCTTTTTTACAATAATTTTTATCAACTGAACATTAGTAAAAAAAATAAAAAAAATACGTATTTTAAAGACCACGCTCTGTATTGTACTTTGATTAGAGATTTACATCATAATGAAAAACAGAGAATTTAAAATATTTTATTTTTTACCTGAATGGTGATAATATTGTTTTCTTTTTTTGTGTATATTGACAATGTTAGCAATTCATGTATGACATAACTATATTAATTCTGCCTGAAAGCCGCCTTTAAATTCGAAAAAAGAAATGTTATATATATAGGAAAGGTCTAAAACGCGGAAGTGGGAAAACACGGAAGTAAGCCCAAAATTGGTACTTGAAAGGCCATATCTTGAAAAGTACTCAACCTAGGATAAAAATCTAAATGGATTCTAAAAGCTATTTTATTATACTTTATGCAAATTTCTTACATTATCCATTCATTTCATTGGACAAGCGGCATTTGTTAATTTTCCCTAACCTTTCATAAGCCCCGCCCATCCCTAGCAACATGTGATAATATTAGCAACGGGTGGTAATGCCTAAAATTAACAGCCGCTGCACCCGAAGTTTGCCGATCCGGAAAAATTAACACCCGCTCCGGCCAAAAATTTCAAAATTTTAAGACATGTATTTAAATAATAATATTGAAAAATGATAAAACAATTATAGCCTACCTTGAAAATTATTTATGCAATAGTCAGAATATAGAAGCAAACACGTGATACTATTTATCAAAATATACAATTAACATTTTACTTTAATTGTTATAAACATTATGTTATTATCTTGTTTGTTGCTATTTGATGTTTTGTTGTTGTTAATGTAAGTAAACTATCTGTGTCCTTCTAATATTAAACATAATGCACACTTGAATCATTAGGCATTCAGTATAATAAAAAACATGCTACCCTTGGATGAAGGTGTTAGTGTGATTAACACACTCTGTGAAAAAATTATCACCCTCGACTTCGTCTCGGGTGATAATTTTTTCCCTCGTGTGTTAATCTACCCTAACACCTTCATCCAAGGGCATATATTATTATTTAGGTACTTAAAAGTTGACCGGAAGTGTCAAAAATGAGAACGGGCAATGGATTTTTTTTGACTTTGATCGCAAATGTATCAAAATTCAAAGACTCCGGTCAAAAACCGTTTAGATATTCTTAAAGACAATTTTATACTCTATCAGACGATATCAGACGATATAAAAATATTTTTGTTAAAATATTAGATAAAAGCACAATCTTGAACGGAAGCCTACCTTTTCAGTTAGTCGTCTGAGGGGGGCTTCGGTATTTATATTTAAATGTGGCAGTCGAAAAGTCAAATATCGCGGGAGTGTAGCGATATAATTGGGTCAGCGAAAGAATCACAAATAAGCGAAAAATATTGAGGCGAAGTGGGGAAGGGGTAAAGGGCAGATGTTTACCTTGAAGTAAGGAAGTGGAGGGGGCATATATGTTTTGATGGGAACGGTGCCGTAAGTGGAGCATGAACTGCTTGCCCTTCTAGAACACATGATTTCACCTGCGGGTTTTAGTGGGGTTCGTGCTACTCTTTCTGCGCTATCTGTGTATTGTTTTGTAGATCATTGCTTGTCCTGTTTCTGTTGGCCATTGCATTGTCTGCCCTTCTTCTATTTACGACTTCTGATTACCCCCTCTGGGTTATATATAGGGTTATGGTGTTTGACGCCACATTCATCAATATTTCAGTTATATCGTGGCGGTCAGTTTTATTGATGGTGGAATCCAGAAGAAACCACCGACCTGCAGCAAGTCACTGAAAAACTTTATCACATAATGTTGTATCAAGTTCACCTCGCCATGAGCAGGATTCCAATTCACAACGTTAGTGTTGATAGGCACTGATTAGATAGGTAATGGCATATCCAACTACCATTCGACCACGACCACTACGGCCCCTACATGTCAAGGTAAAACGACATTTTTAAAAATGAACCAACGCGAAGATCAGAATGCGGCCATTGATAAACAGAACTAATCTTCTTTACAATAATTTTTATCAACTGAACAACATTAGTATAAAAAATACGTGGTTGTTGTATTTTAAAGATCACGCTCAGTATTGTACTTTGATTAGAGATTTATATAATGAAAAACAGATAATTTAAAATATTTTATTTTTTACCTGGATGGTGATAATATTGTTTTATTTTTTGTGTATATTGACAATGTTAGCAATTCATGTATGACACAAGGGAACGACCATTTAACTTGAAAAGTATGTTTTGTTTTCTAAAAAAATATTCTGATTCCCAATGTTGCTGAAAAAATATTCTGATTTTGGTGGAGGAAAAAAAATATGGTTTTTAGTGGGGTTCGTGCTAATCTTTCTGCGTTATCTGTGTGGTGTTTTATAGATCATTACTTGTCCTGTTTCTATTGGCCATTGTATTGTCTGCTCTTCTTCTATTTACGGCTTCTGATTATCTCCTTTGGGTTATATATAGGGTTATGGTGTTTAACGTCACATTCAACAATATTTCAGTTATATCGTGGCGGTCAGTTTTATTGGTGGAGGAAACCATCGACCTAACGCAAGTCACTGACAAACTTTATCACACAATGTTGTATCGAGGACTCCCAACGTTATTGGCAATAGCAACTGATAGCATAGGTAGTTGTAAATCCAACTACCATACCTTCATGGCTACTTCGACCCCTTACCTCTTTGGTACCTTCAAACGTTTCTTATTTGCAGGTATTAAAGGGAAGACACTTATGACAATAGCCAGCCTACACCAAGACACGTGTCTAGATATGCCTGATTTTGAGTAAGTACTTCAACATATTACACATGCTATTACACATGCCTAGATATGCCTGATTTTGAGTAAGTACTTCAACATATTACACGTGCCTAGATATGCCTGATTTTGAGTAAGTACTTCAACATATTACACGTGCCTAGATATGCATGATTTTGAGTTAGTACTTCAACATATTACACATGCTATCACACATGCCTAGATATGCCTGATTTTGAGTAAGTACTTCAACATATTACACCTGCCTAGATATGCCTGATTTTGAGTAAGTACTTCAACATATTACACGTGCCTAGATCTGCCTGATTTTGAGTAAGTACTTCAACATATTACACACGCCTAGATATGCCTGATTTTGAGTAAGTACTTCAACATGTTACACGCGCCTAGATATGCCTGATTTTGAGTAAGTACTTCAACATATTACACGTGCCTAGATATGCCTGATTTTGAGTAAGTACTTCAACATATTACACGCGCCTAGATATGCCTGATTTTGAGTAAGTACTTCAACATATTACACGCGACTAGATATGTCTGATTTTGAGTAAGTACTTCAACATATTACACACGCCTAGATATGTCTGATTTTGAGTAAGTACTTCAACATATTACACGCGCCTAGATATGCCTGATTTTGAGTAAGTACTTCATCATATTACACGCGCCTAGATATGCCTGATTTTGAGTAAGTACTTCAACATATTACACGCGCCTAGATCTGCCTGATTTTGAGTAAGTACTTCAACATATTACACGCGCCTAGATATGTCTGACTTTCAGTAAGCACTTCAACATATTACACGCGCCTAGATCTGCCTGATTTTGAGTAAGTACTTCAACATATTACACGCGCCTAGATATGCCTGATTTTTAGTAAGTACTTCAACATATTACACGCGCCTAGATCTGCCTGATTTTGAGTAAGTACTTCAACATATTACACGTGCCTAGATATGCCTGATTTTGAGTAAGTACTTCAACATATTACACGCGCCTAGATATGCCTGAATTTGAGTAACTACTTCAACATATTACACGCGCCTAGATCTGCCTGATTTTGAGTAAGTACTTCAACATATTACACGCGCCTAGATATGCCTGATTTTTAGTAAGTACTTCAACATATTACACACGCCTAGATCTGCCTGATTTTGAGTAAGTACTTCAACATATTACACGTGCCTAAATATGCCTCATTTTGAGTAAGTACTTCAACATATTACACGCGCCTAGATATGCCTGATTTTGAGTAAGTACTTCAACAAATTACACGCGCCTAGATCTGCCTGATTTTGAGTAAGTACTTCAACATATTACACGTGCCTAGATATGTCTGATTTTGAGTAAGCACTTCAACATATTACACGTCTCTAGATATGTCTGATTTTGAGTAAGTACTTCAACATATTACACGCGCCTAGCTATGTCTGATTTTGAGTAAGTACTTCAACATATTACCCGCGCCTAGATCTGCCTGATTTTGAGTAAGTACTTCAACATATTACACGCGCCTAGATATGTCTGATTTTGAGTAAGTACTTCAACATATTACACGCGCCTAGATATACCTGACTTTGAGTAAGTACTTCAACATATTACACGCGCCTAGATCTGCCTTATTTTGAGTAAGTACTTCAACATATTACACGCGCCTAAATATGCCTGATTTTGAGTAAGTACTTCAACATATTACACGCGCCTAGATATACCTGATTTTGAGTAAGTACTTCAACATATTACACGCGCCTAGATCTGCCTGATTTTGAGTAAGTACTTCAACATATTACACGCGCCTAGATCTGCCTGATTTTGAGTAAGTACTTCAACATATTACACGTGCCTAGATATGCCTGATTTTGAGTAAGTACTTCAACATATTACACGCGCCTAGATATGCCTGAATTTGAGTAACTACTTCAACATATTACACGCGCCTAGATCTGCCTGATTTTGAGTAAGTACTTCAACATATTACACGCGCCTAGATATGCCTGATTTTTAGTAAGTACTTCAACATATTACACACGCCTAGATCTGCCTGATTTTGAGTAAGTACTTCAACATATTACACGTGCCTAAATATGCCTCATTTTGAGTAAGTACTTCAACATATTACACGCGCCTAGATATGCCTGATTTTGAGTAAGTACTTCAACAAATTACACGCGCCTAGATCTGCCTGATTTTGAGTAAGTACTTCAACATATTACACGTGCCTAGATATGTCTGATTTTGAGTAAGCACTTCAACATATTACACGTCTCTAGATATGTCTGATTTTGAGTAAGTACTTCAACATATTACACGCGCCTAGCTATGTCTGATTTTGAGTAAGTACTTCAACATATTACCCGCGCCTAGATCTGCCTGATTTTGAGTAAGTACTTCAACATATTACACGCGCCTAGATATGTCTGATTTTGAGTAAGTACTTCAACATATTACACGCGCCTAGATATACCTGACTTTGAGTAAGTACTTCAACATATTACACGCGCCTAGATCTGCCTTATTTTGAGTAAGTACTTCAACATATTACACGCGCCTAAATATGCCTGATTTTGAGTAAGTACTTCAACATATTACACGCGCCTAGATATACCTGATTTTGAGTAAGTACTTCAACATATTACACGCGCCTAGATCTGCCTGATTTTGAGTAAGTACTTCAACATATTACACGCGCCTAGATCTGCCTGATTTTGAGTAAGTACTTCAACATATTACACGTGCCTAGATATGTCTAATTTTTAGTAAGTACTTCATCATATTACACGCGCCTAGATATGCCTGATTTTGAGTAATTACTTCAACATATTACACGCGCCTAGATATGCCTGATTTTGAGTAAGTACTTCAACATATTACACGCGCCTAGATCTGCCTGATTTTGAGTAAGTACTTCAACATATTACACGCGCCTAGATATGCCTGATTTTGAGTAAGTACTTCATCATCTTACACGCGCCTAGATATACCTGATTTTGAGTAAGTACTTCAACATATTACACGCGCCTAGATCTGCCTGATTTTGAGTAAGTACTTCAACATATTACACGCGCCTAGATATGCCTGATTTTGAGTAAGTACTTCAACATCTTACACGCGCCTAGATATACCTGATTTTGAGTAAGTACTTCAACATATTACACGCGCCTAGATCTGCCTGATTTTGAGTAAGTACTTCAACATATTACACGTGCCTAGATATGTCTAATTTTTAGTAAGTACTTCATCATATTACACGCGCCTAGATATGCCTGATTTTGAGTAAGTACTTCAACATATTACACGCGCCTAGATATGCCTGATTTTGAGTAAGTACTTCAACATATTACACGCGCCTAGATCTGCCTGATTTTGAGTAAGTACTTCAACATATTACACGCGCCTAGATATGTCTGATTTTGAGTAAGTACTTCAACATATTACACGCGCCTAGATCTGCCTGATTTTGAGTAAGTACTTCAAAATTTTACACGCGCCTAGATATGCCTGATTTTTAGTAAGTACTTCAACATATTACACACGCCTAGATCTGCCTGATTTTGAGTAAGTACTTCAACATATTACACGTGCCTAGATATGCCTGATTTTGAGTAAGTACTTCAACATATTACACGCGCCTAGATCTGCCTGATTTTGAGTAAGTACTTCAACATATTACACGCGCCTAGATCTGCCTGATTTTGAGTAAGTACTTCAACATATTACACTTGCCTAGATATGTCTGATTTTGAGTAAGTACTTCAACATATTACACGCGCCTAGATCTGCCTGATTTTGAGTAAGTACTTCAACATATTACACGCGCCTAGATATGTCTGATTTTGAGTAAGTACTTCAACATATTACACGCGCCTAGATATACCTGATTTTGAGTAAGTACTTCAACATATTACACGCGCCTAGATCTGCCTGATGTTGAGTAAGTACTTCAACATATTACACGCGCCTAGATCTGCCCGATTTTGAGTAAGTACTTCAACATATTACACGCGCCTAGATCTGCCTGATTTTGAGTAAGTACTTCAACATATTACACGCGCCTAGATATGCCTGATTTTGAGTAAGTACTTCATCATATTACACGCGCCTAGATATGCCTGATTTTGAGTAAGTACTTCAACATATTACACGCGCCTAGATATGCCTGATTTTGAGTAAGTACTTCAACATATTACACGCGCCTAGATCTGCCTGATTTTGAGTAAGTACTTCAACATATTACACGCGCCTAGATCTGCCTGATTTTGAGTAAGTACTTCAACATATTACACGCGCCTAGATATGCCTGATTTTTAGTAAGTACTTCAACATATTACACGCGCCTAGATATACCTGATTTTGAGTAAGTACTTCAACATATTACACGCGCCTAGATATGCCTGATTTTGAGTAAGTACTTCAACATATTACACGCGCCTAGATATGCCTGATTTTGAGTAAGTACTTCAACATATTACACATGCTATTACACATGCCTAGCTATGCCTGATTTTGAGTAAGTACTTCAACATATTACACGCGCCTAGATATGCCTGATTTTGAGTAAGTACTTCAACATATTACACGCGCCTAGATATGCCTGATTTTGAGTAAGTACTTCAACATATTACACGCGCCTAGATCTGCCTGATTTTGAGTAAGTACTTCAACATATTACACGTGCCTAGATATGCCTGATTTTGAGTAAGTACTTCAACATATTACACGCGCCTAGATCTGCCTGATTTTGAGTAGGTACTTCAACATATTACACGTGCCTAGATATGCCTGATTTTGAGTAAGTACTTCAATATATTACACGTGCCTAGATATGTCTGATTTTGAGTAAGTACTTCAACATATTACACGCGCCTAGATATGTCTGATTTTGAGTAGGTATATCTTCCTTTTGTGATGAAAAGAAACGGTTTTTTTTGTTAGCAATAGTCAGTTTTACTGACATTAAATAAATATTTTCCAATACGTGAAAAAAGATGGCAGAAATTCATATCTATGGTCCAATTGCACAAGCTATAGAACAAGAAAAAAAAAATTCAGTGATAGCACAAAGTTTGCAGGCCATTTATATTGTTTATATTAAGAAAAATATGTACGTTTATATATATTCGTTAAGCAGCTAGTATATAAACGGTAATTAAAGGTTAGCACGCTGGCCTCGAGTGCGGTAGATCGTGGGTTCGAGCCCCGATCCGGACCAAACCAAAGATTATTAACTTGGTATTTGTCAAGTTGCTTTTCCGCTAAGCACTGGTTGGCTCGGAATCAGGATAATGTGTCCGAGTGGAGCGGCATGTCTATCCGCAGCCTGTCGTTTAAGTGAGCTAGCTCTATACAAATCCAACTAAGCGTGTTGGTCTAGTACAAAGCGGACCTCGTCATCATCTCATTGGAAATGATCGTGTTCTCGCGATGATATGGCTGAAACAATTGCTGCGTTGGCGTCACACAACAACTCATCATAGTATATGTTTGTATTCCTTCTGATTACAAAATGTGACCGGTTTTTAAATGGATTTTTACAGCAAAGACTGCAGAAATAATTTGATAGTTACAGACAGATTAACCAGTGGATATCATCATGGGAGAGGAAATACAAAGCCAGCAAGTATGTATTACGTTGTTAAATGTATACCCAGATGTAACCACACAGGGGCGGATCCAGGGGGAGGGGGGGCGCACCCGGCACGAGACCCCCACTAAAATTGGAAAAAATCTGTTTTTTGGCGTAAAATCGTGATTTTTCACACGAAATACTCAAAAAAAAATCGCGCCTCCCTCCGCTTGGCGCAATTTTTTTAAGTGCGCCCCCTCTAACTTGAAATCCTGGATCCGCCCCTGCCACAGGCCATTAAAATACACCCCAATAAGTGATAACTGGTTGTGTAGCACGAACAAGTTACTTTACTCTCATTTTTTAAAATTTCTTTACAGAGAATATGCATTCAAATAAAAAGTGGCAGTGCTAAACTGAACTGGAACGCGCTGTATATTGTCTTATTTACTCCCACTTCTTACTATTGGCTTACATCGAGGTCCTGAATGAGACTGGAGCGAGCCGTATACGTACAGTATGTCCTACTGAGCAGCAATTTAGATAGGATCCCGAGTGGTCTGTTATTGGCCCGTAAAAATGTTTTACATTCTGCTAAAGGAACAACGGTTTCAACCTATAGAGCAGTTTAGCGGGTCCAGTGATGTTTGACGAATGAATCACACTGTCTACAGTATGGTGAGAGATAATGTGGGTGGAATTACAAGTGTTTTTCTTCGCCCCATTGATTTATGAATCCTCCCCATTTTAAATCTAATTATTCACCACATTAATTCACTCTCGTAAACATAGGTTATTATAATCGTTAGGTATAGTTGATATTTTCCCTTTATAAATTTATCACTAAAAGAACATAAAAATGTCCCAAAATATTTAGAAATTTTCAAATATAATACAAAGATAATCATAACAACAAATAATTAGTAAACAAATAAGAATAATGTCCACTTTTTCAAAGGCAGATTTACAAGAAGGGAGATAACTTAACTTCACATTTAGCACATCCGTTGCATATTTGTAATTAGGCATAATATACATCAGATGTATTTAATTATGTTTATGTCTACGGTTTATGGTTTATGATTTATGGTGTTTAAAGCCACTTTCAACAACTTTCAGTTTTATCGTGGGGGTCAGCTTTATTGGTGGAAGAAACCGAAGTACCCGGACCTACCATAGTAGATACGATAACGTAACCCTC
Organism: Bathymodiolus septemdierum; assembly: GCA_963383655.1. Classification (NCBI taxonomy): domain Eukaryota; kingdom Metazoa; phylum Mollusca; class Bivalvia; order Mytilida; family Modiolidae; genus Bathymodiolus; species Bathymodiolus septemdierum. The sequence continues at coordinate 2,910,194 of OY726527.1, forward strand.
ATTCCGCATGTGCTCCAGTTAGGGTTACGAATCGATCCCATTCAACGTATGGGAGCAAATTAAAATTTTCGTTAAGTGAATATTTCAACTTTCTTTTTGCATATCTAGTCATAACTTATTATTCCCTACAATATTTAAGTAATACATGGCGATACGAAATAAGTGTTACAATACCTGTTTCTGCCTTCACGATCGATTTAGTATTCGAAAATTGTTTCTTGTCCGCCATGGCAACTTACGTATACTCTCGTGATGGGCGGAGCCTATCCATATATGGATCTGAATGCCAAATATGAAAAACTTTACTATAATATATTACTACGATTGATCCAAATAAGGATATCTCCAAAACGAGGCAAGTGCACGTGAAATAGCAACTTGTAAACAAAATGTCGGACAGAAAGAAGATGTCATGCATTCAAATTTTCAGATGGATATAAGTCTACCATGGATTGATATGCAAAGTTTACTTAACACCTCAAGGTTTACCTAAATATATTTATCTTTCACCCCCGTTAATTTTTCCAACCACTTACAACGGAATTAGGACAAAAAAAACGCCCGGTGATTGCGCTGCTCCCATATGTTGAATAGGACCGATTCGTAACCCTCGCTGGGAGCAAAAGCAAACTGAGGGTTACGTTATCGTATCTACTACTATAGTACCCGATTTGTGGACCCTCCCCCCTTTTTTATATTTCTTAATTCATCACTTTTGTGGGACGTTTTCATTATAAACAGTGTTGAACAACTTCAAACATTACCAGAAACTCAATCCGAGATCGATATAAGCCCATTTCTAAAAACACAAAAACCCTCCTCTAGTCTATTCTTAATAGACTAGAGCACTGCAGGCGCGCGTGGCACGGATCACCTCCCTTTTTTCTAACTTTCTGTTTACAAATTTTTTTCAATAAAATAAAATTTGTAAACATAAAGTTAGAAAAAAGGGGGGTGGTCCTTACCACGAGCGCCTGTAGACTAGAGACGAATGCCAGACAACTCAGCCCGCGGACAACTCGGACCGAGACAAGTCGGCCGTATGCTAAGACAACTCGGACCGTATTATTGTTTTATAATATTGTTCAATATTTATATGTGTATAATTATTGATTTATTTAAAAAACAATTATTATCTTTTAGTGAAAATGAATTATTTATTAAATGATAATATCAAGTGACCAAAAATGTGATTTTGTTCTCATAACATGGTCTATTACGTATCATTTACAGGAATAAAATTAATACATGTATGAAAAATTAAAAATAAAAGATTTAAGAAAAAAATATTTAGAGCTTATAAATTATGAAATTTCATATAAACATTATGTATTATTTTTGTTTGTATGAGCTTCATGGTTGTTGGAAAAGTTGCAAATGGGTGTCATTAAACAAAACATAAATTAAAAAAAAATTATATTTTAAAGATGACAATATGTAATATAAAATTGTCTTTGATAAATAAAGAAAAATAATTAACTGTTAACAGGATTTTGTCAAAATTGGGTTTTGCTGTCCATTAATTCAAAGTTTATTTTTTTATACATGGTATTTTCATGGCTACATAATTTCTTTTAAATACATGCCTGTCAAATTATTTTTAGTTGCTGAAGTATTAAGATATTTTTAAGATATTTTTAATTATTTATTTAAAATTCGGTTCATTCATTTTCTAATTTTATTTTTGTTTTGAAAATCATTTTATCCACATCTAGGATTTTTTGTTGGAAAGTTCAATCGAATAGATCATCAGTTGAAACATTAGTTATTGTCATTATAATTAACTCATGAATGTTTTATTACCAATTTAATACACACCTACTAATGGGGTATATTTGTTGACAAATAGCAAGACCAGATGGCCACTATTGCTCAATTACACACAGACAGGAAACACAAAAATTATGTACAAATAAAAATCACTCATAACAACATAATGAGTAAATAACCAATCAAAATATAGACAATTCCGAATGTTTTGGTGTAACATTTGTAAAAATCTATCCAGAAATGACTTCACAACAATTTTTTGAAAAAAATATGGTTTTGGTTGATTATATAGGGATTTTTTTTTTACATTTCCCAGTACTGTTGACAGATGTCAGACTGTATTTTTATGATTTCCGTCAATTTTATTAAAAAAATAAGTAAGACAACAATAATTATTGATGGTCCGAGTTGTTTTTTCATATGGGCCGACTAGTCCTCGCTTATGGGCCGACTTGTCCTCACTTACGGGCCGACTTGTCTCGGTCCGAGTTGTCTGCGGGCCGAGTTGTCTGGTATCCCTAGAGAGGAGGGTTTTTGTGTTTTTAGAAATGGGCTTATATCGATCTCGGATTGAGTTTTTGGTAATGTTTGAAGTTGTTCAACACTGTTTATAATGAAAACATCCCACAAAAGTGATGAATTAAAAAATTAAAAAAGGGAGGGTCCACAAATCGGGTACCTATGGGACCTCCTTGCCGCAAGTCACTGACTAAATCCAGCTACCATACGATCACGACCACGTCGGTCCCCAAACATGTGTACGTGTTTAAATATAATCATCTACTAGTAATCAAGAGCTATTTTAACATTTCGATATATGGTATCTTAATAGGTGTTCAAAGTACACTAAACAGCTTATTATTATTATTATTATTATTATTATTATTATAAGGTTCAAAGTTGCATATTAATGTCACGCGAACTTATGGAGTGGACAATATTTCTAGGTTCGAAAATTCAATTTTGTAATTTGGTATAAGGTAAGATAAGAAGTGTTTGAAGATACCAAAAGGGGTAATCAGAATCCGTATATCGAAGAAGGACAGACAACACAATGGCCAAAAAAATTACAAAAGGACAAACAACGATCTACAAAACATACATATAAAACTAAAGATCGAGTAACACGAACCCCACTAAAAACCGGCAGTGTACTCTCTGGTATCTTCAAACTCTTCTTAACATGTAATTACAGGATCAGTTGGTGTGATGAAAGGAAAATGCAGCCACGGTGGCATAGATGATGAAAGTAGAAAATTAATAGCTAAATGTGGCATTAATAAAGAGACAACATTAGAAGAATTGTCGCCACATTTCCATCTTCATAATGATGCGTATTATGCCGCTGTAGCCGCAACGAAGAACTTTTTGATAGCAGAAGGTAAATCAAATTAGTGTTTTTTTTTATTGTGTTTTACTCACATGTGGAAAGCACCTACATGACGGCATCATTTCACAACGAGGGGAGGCTTGGGTTCATCAAACTTGTTTAATCCCGCCACTTTTATTGAAGTGCCTGTACCAAGCCAAGAAAATAAGCTGTCGTGTATTTGTGTGTTAGGGATATCAAAGGGACTGAATAGTAAAGCAACACGGACTCCACAAAAAAACGGGGTTCGACCTATAATCCGACAGTCCGATAGTTCGATGGTCCGATAGTCCGACAGTCTGATAGTCCGACAAATGCTTTATTTCTTTGAAAGTTAACACTATGACATGTGTAATATGGGGCCAGAAACCGACCCGTTTACTCACCAAAGAAAGGTCCAGAACATCGGAAACACGATATCATAGACGGACAAACAATTGACAGGGACACACAAGAACTCAAAAAAACACATATATGAACAACACAGACTCCATAAAAACCTGGATCCAGTCGTGATGAACCGGTAGTGTTAGTATCCCGTATATTTTTTAGTAGCGACTACTTCAGGCTTTATTCAAGTAGCGTGTAGCCGAGTCCAGCCAAGAAAGGTCACTATCGAAAAGAAAGATAAAATAAATGAATACAAAGAAAAGGAAAAGACAAAAAGAAGAGCGTACCAGTGTCCCCCACCCTTTATCATGGAATATTTATATTGAAAAGCAATGTCAACACATCAATAGAGCTGGATACAATAATGAGTGCGAATTGATTGATTGATTGATTGCTTAAGGTCCAGCAAGCAATATTTCAGTCATATTCAGGATGAGAAAAGTTTGTAAGCAAAAACTTAACACGAGAACATGTTTTTCTGTCTCTTCCGACGACAAGTTGGTCCTATTTTTATACCCCGGGGTTCCGAAGGGTGACCCTGCTATAGTCGCCTTCTACGACAAGCGTGTGGATGGACGGACGAATAGCGGTATGCCATAATAAGTCTGTATTTTGACGGGAGTATAAAAATGAATGGCCCATATCCTGAAATTACGAATATATCATCTTTGGCCAAATTATTTTTCAAATCTTTCATCAGTTTAAAGCATTTGTCGGACTATCGGACTGTCGGACTATCGGACTGTCGGATTATAGCTACGGCCCCCAAAAAAACAATCCACACAAACCCGGGGGTAAACCCAGGTGCCCGCGAAGGGTTTACAGCTGAAAATTATTCCACTTACCAATAAAGAAACGACAATAAACCAACTCTGCCTGTGTACAAGGAACGTGGTATTGTCGAAATACAAGGCACCCATTTTCGCCCTCTCTTTAGAATGTATTTCATTTGTCGAGTACAAGAAGTTATATTTTTTACCATACCCATGTTTCCTGGAGGACAACAAAGTGAGCGATTGTTATTTAACACCTTCTGGGCAATGTGTCAGTTCTATTATGGCGAGAATAAGTTACATTTCGATGATCATAATGCTCTGCTTTGTATTAAACAAATACGCTTGGTTGGATTTGCATAGTGCAACCTCATTGAAAGAAGAGTTTGAAGATACCAAAGTGATAATCAGAATCCGTAAATCAATGAAGGACCGACAACACAATAGAAAAATGACAAAAGGACAACCAATGATCTACAAAACACTACACAGAAAACTAAAGATCGAGCGACACGAACCCCACTGAAACCCGCGGCAGAACTTAGGTGCTCCGGAAGGGTAAGCAGTTCCCGTACCACTGGTGGTACCCACCGTGTCCACGGGTAGACATGTCGCTCGGACACACTATTATGCTTCCAAGCCAACCAATGTTTACTTTTATTCCTTAATACTGTGTCCTTAGTGGAGAAGCAGCAGTCAGGCAGATGCTTATTTTATTGTATTTCGTTTCATCCGACCGTGACTAGGCAATGATCTACCGCGTACTGAAAGCCAGTATGTGAACCATTTTACCACAGATGTTGTTCGAGAAAAGTAAACATTTGTATTGGTTATGGTTATGGTGTTTAATGCCACTGTCAACAATATTTCAGTTATATCATGGCAGTCAGTTTTATTGGTGGAGGAAACCGGAGTACCAGGAGGAACCACCGACCTGCCGTAAGTCACTGACAAACTTTATCACATAATGTTATATCGAGGACACCTTCACATGAGTGGGATTGAAAATCACAACATTAGTGGTGATATACACTGATTGCATAGGTAGTTGTAAATCCAACTACCATACGATCATGACCACGACGTAGTAGGTTCATCTTATTGAATAAATCTTTATATCTTTTCAGATACTGGGATTCTTGGAGTTCTAGGAAACGATACCTTCGATTCAATATTTCACATAAAACAACGACAACAAATTTCTCTATCATTTGCAGTAGATTATTCTGGATCTATGGGCGGTGAAATACAAGCTGTGAAAGAGAAAATCATTCAAATTGTAACCAGTACAATAGGTTCAGATAGCGAACCAGCTGATTATGTTTTGTCACTATTCAGTGATCCAGGTAAAAGCCAAATAGATAATAAAAAAGGTACAATACAGGACACAGGGTAGTTTATATCTAATTATGCAACCACAAACTCCATGTCCGGTCCAGATAAGATTCATCCTTAAAAATACATTAAAAGTATACAAAAATGAGGTGAACGACTTTTGACTGCCACTGGAAAAATATGGATAGTTTGGCCTGGGACAGAAAAAAAAATAGCATTTTGTTGTGGTTGAAATTATTAATGCATTTACTCTTTCGAAATCTACAAAAGAGATTTATAATATGACAGGATCATGATGTTCTCTAAACAAGGCATCCATTATGGTCCACTAGCATGATTTCCGTATTATAACATGGAAGCTCACTTTTTTAGGGAGTATTCCCTATCCGCATCTACAGGAAAAAGTCATGATTGCATAATAATTGTTTATTGGTTTTAAAGTGACCACATCAGATTATATCTAGATTTTAAGTATATGTTATTCGAATACTTCACAGCTTATCTTACTGTAGCGGAGGTGTTTACCAATGGATTAGATATGATACAAAGCGCATCTGGTATAAGTGTTTCAGGGGGTGGAGATTGTCCAGAATTAGCAGCTGCTGGAATTTTGAAAGGTAAGTAAATAAGAAATATATGAGTATGCAGGTTAAATTTTGTTTGGAATGGAACTGGAACTGCTTACCTTTCCGGAGCACTTGAGTTCACCCCCGATTTGTATTGCTATTTGTTTTATTCGATCCCCCGTTGAGTATTCAATTTGTTAATCAATTTATGGTTGCTGATTATCTCTAATATTTTTTCGTGTATGCATCTGATCTTACATATTTCGGGGTACATTCGGAAATATACAAAATACGAGTATAAAAAAATATGTGAACGAATACTATAATCAGTATGTCGGAAATCATTAGAAAAAAAAACAAATGTAGGAAATAACCATAGGAGATTTCTTTAACAATTTGAATTAAAAAAACATTTTTTCAAATTTAAATCTGGTATCTCTTAAAAAATAGTTAGAACATCATAGCGGAAAGGTACCAATCTAGTATGAAAAGTCCATCACGCACGATATAGGTATGACATTATTTGTCACGCACCATAGAGGTGTGAACTAATCTGTCACGCACCACAGAGGTATGAACTAGTCTGTCACGCACCATAGAGGTATGAACTAGTCTGTCATGCACCACAGAGATATGAACTAGTCTGTCACGCACCATAGAGATATGAACTAGTCTGTCACGCACCACAGAGGTATGAACTAGTCTGTCACGCACCACAGAGGTATGAACTAGTCTGTCACACACCACAGAGGTATGAACTAGTCTGTCACACACCACAGAGGTATAAACTAGAAAGGTAACAAATTAGTATGAAAAGTTTGTCACGCACGATAGAGGTATGAACTTATGTGTCTCGCACCATAGAGGTGTGAACTAGTCTGTAGCGCACCATAGAGGTATGAAATAATCTGTCACGTACCATAGAGGTATGAAATAGTCTCTCACGTATTATAGAGGTATGAACTAGTCTGTCACACACCATAAAGGTATGAAATAGTCTGTCACGTACTATACAGGTATGTCTGCCATGCGCCATAGAAGAATGAAATAGTCTGTCACGTACTATACAGGTATGTCTGCCATGCGCCATAGAAGAATGAAATAGTCTGTCATGTACTATACAGGTATGTCTGCCATGCGCCATAGAAGAATGAAATAGTCTGTCACGTACTATACAGGTATGTCTGCCATGCGCCATAGAAGAATGAAATAGTCTGTCATGTACTATACAGGTATGTCTGCCATGCGCCATAGAAGAATGAAATAGTCTGTCACGTACTATACAGGTATGTCTGCCATGCGCCATAGAAGAATGAAATAGTCTGTCACGTACTATACATGTATGTCTGCCATGCGCCATAGAAGAATGAAATAGTCTGTCATGTACTATACAGGTATGTCTGCCATGCGCCATAGAAGAATGAAATAGTCTGTCATGTACTATACAGGTATGTCTGCCATGCGCCATAGAAGAATGAAATAGTCTGTCACGTACTATACAGGTATGTCTGCCATGCGCCATAGAAGAATGAAATAGTCTGTCACGTACTATACAGGTATGTCTGCCATGCGCCATAGAAGAATGAAATAGTCTGTCATGTACTATACAGGTATGTCTGCCATGCGCCATAGAAGAATGAAATAGTCTGTCATGTACTATACAGGTATGTCTGCCATGCGCCATAGAAGAATGAAATAGTCTGTCACATACTATACAGGTATGTCTGCCATGCGCCATAGAAGAATGAAATAGTCTGTCACGTACTATACAGGTATGTCTGCCATGCGCCATAGAAGAATGAAATAGTCTGTCACGTACTATACAGGTATGTCTGCCATGCGCCATAGAAGAATGAAATAGTCTGTCATGTACCATAGAACAACAATTTGTGTGTACGAAAATATTCAGTGATCGTAGTCATTTGGCTTAAAATATAATATATCTCACTAATTTTTCATTGCGGTGTAATATAATATATCTCACTAATTTTTCATTGCGGTGTAATATAATATATCTCACTAATTTTTCATTGCGGTGTAATATAATATATCTCACTAATTTTTCATTGCGGTGTAATATAATATATCTCACGAATTTTTCATTGCGGTGTGGTTTTTTTTATTAAAGATTATCTACATTCCATAGGGAAAACACTCAACAACACGAACATAAATGCAGTCGCAATAAGAAAAATGGAAGATATTTCAAACCTACTCTGCATCATTATCTCCTTAGCCCCCGGGAGATTATAGGAGTGGACAACATTGAGTTAGTCCCCGGGAGATTATAGGGGTGGACAACATTGACTTAGATCCCTCATATATTGTTTTATCTGTCGTATGACAATATTGTTGAAGATTGTTATATGAATATAAATGATCTTTTCTTCCTGTTGTTTTCTGACATTTGGAATTACACATCTCTGATACAAAATATGTATTACAAATAGGACAAATTGCCTGAATCTCATGTATTTATTGATCTAAATAATTTCCTTTTGCAGAGAATTAACGGACGGAAATTACAGTATGATCGACGACCCCTTACTTTTAAATTATACTTCACACCCGGTTTTTAGTGGGGTTCGTGTTACTCGATCTTTAGTTTTATATTTATCTTTTGTAGATCGATGCTTATACTTTTGACCTTATTCTTTTGACCTTTTTCTTTTGGCCATTATGTTGTCTGTTCTTCTTTGATTTGTGGATTCTGATTGCCCCTCTGGTGTCTACAATTAAAACGTAGATATATTAAATGTAAATAAACAACACTGATACAACAGAGCTGGTGGCAGTGGTAATGTATGTTACTCAATGTCAAGGTGAACAAATTCTAATATTTGTGCCATTACAAGGTCAATGATCCGTGTTTTCTAGTCTCCATTGACACTTGAAATGAATGAATACGTCTTTGACTTTCTTCAATTTACGAATTCTGATGGAGATGTAGCATTACGTGTTTTTTTTTGCATTGCTTTGTTAATTAAGCCTCTATATTTTTATAATAACTCTCTGTTTATGTATATTGGGGCCGTCGTGGTCGTGATCGTATGGTAGTTGGATTTAAAAACTACCTGTGCAATCAGTGCCTATCACCTGTAACTAACGTTTGTGAAATCGAATCCCACACAAGCGAGGTGTACTCGATACATTATGTGACAAAGTTTGTCAGTGACTTGCGACAGGTCAGTGGTTTTCTCCGGTTTCCTCCACCAATAAAACTAATAACCTTTTATTGAAGGGCCCGTTCCAAGCAATGATTGAGGGAGTGAGAAATTGTTCAGCTATAGAGCAAGTTGCATTTGGAGGAGATAATGATGATGTCCGTCATGTTCTAGGCCAACACGCTAAGTTGGATTTTTATAGTACTACCTCACTGAAACAACTGTTCAAGGTAGACATGTCCTCTATTCGGACACACTATCCTGATTTCCAGACGATCAGTATTCGCCCTTTCTCCGTATTACCACGTGTTAAGTGGAAAAGCAGCAAATACCATTTTTCACAATCTACCAAACTCAAAACAAGCGCGATATCTATTACACCACTGATGCAGTAACCAATCCAGGAAGTGCGCGGTCAGGTATTAGGTATATCTATTTTGCCTCTGTTCCTACGATTGGACGATTAGTAGTTCCTATTGGTTAAATTGAAATCATCACTTCGAAAGATTTACGGTCGCACCATGACATGGTTGACCGTTATGGAACATGTGTCACACATGACCACGGATAAGTTCCACCTGTCGTGAACACTTCCTGGTCCTTTCCTCATTCATGACTTGTCACCGAGTTTGTAACTAGATTAACGCAACGGGTGCCACTAGTGTGTATGTTTTGTAGATCGTTGTTTGTCCTTTTGTCCTTTTTCTTTTGGCCATTGTGTTGTCTGTTCATTTTCGATATACGGATTCTGATTACCTTTTTGATATTTTCAAACTCTTCCTTGAACTATTCTCACAATGTTTATTTTGTTCTATTTCATATTATTAGCTATTGAATTATCAAGAAAGGAGTCGACTGTCCTTGTGTTTTCTGATGCCGATGCTAAAGATGCAGACAGAGAGGCTGAAGTAAGGGCAGCTGCCAACGACAAAAATATCATAGTAACTTTCTTACTTACAGGCACGTGTTCACGAAGAAGGCGTCGTGAAATCCAAGGTATATTAATTATGTTCATTAGTTCAATTCTTAGATTAGGAACTGCTGTAAATCACGTGGAAAAAAAGCACTCGCATGCTCCAATTTAGTGAAGTTTAGATTGTAATTGGAAAAAGACAATACAACGGAAAGGATCAGCAATTTTTGCCTAGCAACAAGCTAATGACCACTACTATTTAATAAGCAATAAATAAGCAGTTGTTGCCTACAGGATCCTGTTGCAAATTGACTTTTACATGCTAGGAGTGCAACGTTCTCCATTCCGTTCTAGAGGCACGACACTGGTGTTGCTAGTGATTTGTACTGAGCAGCGTAGAAACTAAGTCTTGATTCCCAGAGACTTATTCCACATCTGACTTCTGTTACCGCAATCAAACATCAAACCAGCTTGCTGGTTTAAGCAGTCATCAATAATATACACCCCCTATTAACAAAATGATGTGTTTACCATGCTGACAATTTACTTTCGCAATGAAAAACAACTTTGTGCTCATGTAGCTTGTTTTACACAGTAGTATTGTTCACCTAAATTGACCGACTACTTTATCCATTATATCCTCTTTTATTTTTGACAGAAACAGCTGAAGTAATCACTCACATTATTTCTATTACAGGTCGATTTCGTCGTGCATCAAATTTCTATGACACAATTGCTGCCGCTACTGGTGGAACTGTTTACTATATAAGTAAAAGTGAGATTGCTACCGTACTAGATGAAGTGATAGAGGTATGAAATCATAGTAGATGTTATGTGTTATAGTTGTGACTGGTTGTTAAATCAGCATTTACTGTCAAAACTTTCAAAACTTAAGAAAAAAAAAATGCCTCCGCGTCATTCTAGCTTATAGTAAACTTGTGGAATGTAGCAAAATAGTTTGGAGATGCCAAAGGGGTAACCAGAATCAGGTAATTCGAAGAAATGTAGATAGTGCAATGACTAAAAGAAAAAGGACAAATAATGATCTTCAAAATACTGCACAAGAAATGTAGTAATACAAAGAAAATAAAAACGTAGATGCTCATTTTAGTGCATACGACGCATCTATGTAATAGCTTTCTTCAGGTACACGCATATAGTTAAAGATTGAAAAGCTAAATACAATGTAATTAAAAATAAGTCTTTGGGAGTGAGAAAATGAAATGACCTAAACAGGATAGTGTAAATCTGGGGGCCGTAGCTATAACCCGACAGTACGATAGTCCGACAGTCCAATAGTCCGACAGTTCGATAGTCCGACAGTCCGGTAGTCCATACGAAAAACAGTATATATAGGCCATATATATAAAAGAAGTTAAAAAAACGATAACAACGGATATTTATCATTCCTATAGAGCTTCGGGAAAGATTTGGACTTATAGTTCAAATGAGAAGGAATTTGAAAACTTTATTCATTTCGACAACTTTTCATTTTGTGTAGAATTCGTCTTAAATGCCGAGTTGAAATTGTGAGGATGACTTGGTATTATCATAATTTATTTTTGCTTGAAATTACCTTGATGCAAAATGCCAATAATTTCCTCTCTATCCATGTTTCCGTATACTTGCTATATTAGGAATGAATTCAAATGTTTGAGACTATTAAAATCATATTATGTCGAGTGCCCAACATATTTTTTTCAGAAAAAAAAATGAATGCATGTCCTACATGTATCACCGTAGAAAATTTTATTATTGACGATCTATTAAGTAGAAAACACAGGTCCCTTACTTTCGTCGACAATGCACTACATGTACTTTATACTCATGTTTTCATTCGCAAATTTCCACCTATCTTCGAAAAAACCCAGAATTATGTCCGTCCGTCCGCCATGCATATAAGCAACCTTGCTTTAATCAAACTGATGAAAGTTTTGAAAAATAATTTGGCCAAAAATGATATATTCGTAATTTCAGGATATGGGCCATTCATTTTTATACGCTCGTCAAAATATGGGCTTATTATGGCATACCACTGTTCGTCCGTCCATCCACGCCTCGTATGATAACATCTCTCACTTGTTCCCCCTTTTACTGATACATGTAGGTCACGTCGTGACATACATTGTATTGATAAAAGGGGGAGCAATTGAGAGGTGTGATTTTAGTCAGTTTGGAAAACGCCAGGTATGTACAATTAATTGGCTTGAAAAATGCAGCATATTAATTACTGTTCTCACGCTGAGCAACTGACCTTCAATTGTCACAAGGGGGGCGTATCATGGCACAGTTGTTTATTTTGTCATATTCCGATGCTGTTTCTTTCCATAATATAAGGGGTCACTTAGGGACAATTCCTTTAATCGTAACTTTTTATATATGCGCTTGTCGTAGAAGGTGACTATAGCAGGGTCACCCGTCGGAATCCAGGGGAAAAAAAATAGGACCAACTTGTTGTCGGAAGAGACAGAAAAACAAGTTCCCGTGTTAAGTCGTTGCCCATGTTGACCCATCCCAGTCCTTTCTTTCTGATTTTTTGCTTACAAACTTTTCTCATCCTGAATATGACTAAAATATTGCTTGCTGGACCTTAAGCAATCAATCAATCAATCAATCAATTCGCACACATTATTGTATCCAGCTCTATTGATGTGTCGACATTGCTTTTTAGCATAAATATTCCACGATAAAGGGTGGGAGAAACTGGTACGCTCTTCTTTTTGTCTTTTCCTTTTTTTTTTGTCTTTTTTTGTATTCATTTATTTCATCTTTGTTTTCAATAGTGACTTTTCTTGGCTGGACTCGGCTACACGCTACTTGAATAAAGCCTGAAGTAGTCGCTACTAAAAAATATACGGGATACTTACACTACCGGTTCATCACGACTGGATCCAGGTTCTTATGTGTTTTTTTTGAGTTCTTGTGTGGCCCTGCCAATTGTTTGTCCGTCTATGATATCGTGTTTCCGATGTTCTGGACCTTTCTTTGGTGAGTAAACGGTTCGGTTTCTGGCCCCATATTACACATGTTATAGTGTTAACTTTCAAAGAAATAAAGCATTTGTCGGACTGTCGGACTATCGGACTATCGGACTGTCGGATTATTGGTCAGACCCCTAAATCTGTCATGGTTACTTTTGCCTGAGTGGTTATTTATGATATGTTGCATTTTTCAAGGCATGTTTAAAGGAAAATATATTTGTAGCCACACACGGAAAGTAAACTATCAGTTAAAACACAGTTAATATATCATAATACACGAAGGTAATAAAGCGAGAAAAAAGAATACCACACTGCCCTAGGCTAATCCACTTGTGAGGCCCCTCCCAATTCCCCCACATTCACGACTGGAGGAAGATGGAAGTGTGTTTAATCAATTTCAATAAATGCAAAGATGATGAGGGATGTTTAAAATTCTGCAATATTCTGAAATGGAGTGCAACTGTGTAAGGAAAATTACTGAAGGGTTGTTTGGAATGTACAGTAGTTATGACAGCATAAGTGTGAAAGTCCAATAACAGTATTAAAAATATTATACACATTGACCTGAGGCCCCCTAAATTGTGAAACCCTAGGCTTCAGCCTATCAAGCCTATAGGTAAATCCGGCACTGCTGTCGTAACATTTCCAAAATTTAATAGAAAAACTACAGAAAGAAGCAAAATCGATACCCCTTATACACAAATACATGACCACTCACTTTATTGTCTTCGTACATACATTAAAAGTGATGGGTACAGGGACAGGTTTAAACTAAATGTATGAGCCCAAACCTTCCTTCTTACTGAAATGACGTACTTTCCGGATGTGAGTGAAATGTCAACCCCGACATATAACCGCACGAACATCGTTGTATAAAGAACGCTATAATCTTGAAGATTAAAAATCAGATACTAGTATTTAATCTTCATGACACAGAAGCTACCATATATTTAATGTCAGTCTTGTCTTTATAGATTGTCTTTCCATCATATGAAGATATTATTGAATCATATACCTGGGGAGAATCTCAAAGTCAAACAGTTTACGTGGATGAGTCCATTCAGGTTCTTAAGATCAGTATAAAAGAGGCAGATGCCGCAGGCGATGCTGATTTTGTTTACCCAAATGGTATGTGCATCTTTGTAGCGTGCTTTGATTAATTGTGAGTCATAATAAATCACTATTATAATATTTAATACAGTAAAACCTGTCTAAACCGAAACCTTTTGGACTGAAGAATTTGTTTTTAGTTTGTCCCTATAATCTTAAATCTACATGTAAGCATCATCACCATCAGCATCACAAGTCTCAGTTCCACATGACATCATTGAATTACCCAAGGTACACTCTTTTATGCTTCTGTTTTTGGACTTATCTGAATTCCGGTTCTGTGTTCTCACGGTGTAAACATTTCTGAAAACTTGATCTTTGATGTTGTTAATTATTAAAGTTTTTTCAAGACATGACAGAGCTGAAATACTGCTAGGCCTGGTATTAAACATCAATCAATCAATTAAAATATGTTCGTTTCCTTGATAGACATCTTATGTAGATTTTAGCTTTTTCGTCCCTGTTCAATTTTCCATACTTTTACAGTATCCATTAACAAAAGTATGAAGATACCAAAGTCATTGAGTCAGTTGTCACATCCTCTCTCATTACTGTATAGTTAGTAGATATTGAATCAGTTGTCACATCCTCTCTCATTACTGTATAGTTAGTAGATATTGACTCAGTTGTCACATCCTCTCTCATTACTGTATAGTTAGTAGATATTGAGTCAGTTGTCACATCCTCTCTCATTACTGTATAGTTAGTAGATATTGAGTCAGTTGTCACATCCTCTCTCATTACTGTATAGTTAGTAGATATTGAGTCAGTTGTCACATCCTCTCTCATTACTGTATAGTTAGTAGATATTGAGTCAGTTGTCACATCCTCTCTCATTGCTGTATAGTTAGTAGATATTGAGTCAGTTGTCACATCCTCTCTCATTACTGTATAGTTAGTAGATATTGAGTCAGTTGTCACATCCTCTCTCATTACTGTATAGTTAGTAGATATTGAGTCAGTTGTCACATCCTCTCTCATTACTGTATAGTTAGTAGATATTGAGTCAGTTGTCACATCCTCTCTCATTACTGTATAGTTAGTAGATATTGAGTCAGTTGTCACATCCTCTCTCATTACTGTATAGTTAGTAGATATTGAGTCAGTTGTCACATCCTCTCTCATTACTGTATAGTTAGTAGATATTGACTCAGTTGTCACATCCTCTCTCATTACTGTATAGTTAGTAGATATTGAGTCAGTTGTCACATCCTCTCTCATTACTGTATAGTTAGTAGATATTGAGTCAGTTGTCACATCCTCTCTCATTACTGTATAGTTAGTAGATATTGAGTCAGTTGTCACATCCTCTCTCATTACTGTATAGTTAGTAGATATTGAGTCAGTTGTCACATCCTCTCTCATTACTGTATAGTTAGTAGATATTGAGTCAGTTGTCACATCCTCTCTCATTACTGTATAGTTAGTAGATATTGAGTCAGTTGTCACATCCTCTCTCATTACTGTATAGTTAGTAGATATTGAGTCAGTTGTCACATCCTCTCTCATTACTGTATAGTTAGTAGATATTGAGTCAGTTGTCACATCCTCTCTCATTACTGTATAGTTAGTAGATATTGAGTCAGTTGTCACATCCTCTCTCATTGCTGTATAGTTAGTAGATATTGAGTCAGTTGTCACATCCTCTCTCATTACTGTATAGTTAGTAGATATTGAGTCAGTTGTCACATCCTCTCTCATTACTGTATAGTTAGTAGATATTGAGTCAGTTGTCACATCCTCTCTCATTACTGTATAGTTAGTAGATATTGACTCAGTTGTCACATCCTCTCTCATTACTGTATAGTTAGTAGATATTGAGTCAGTTGTCACATCCTCTCTCATTACTGTATAGTTAGTAGATATTGAGTCAGTTGTCACATCCTCTCTCATTACTGTATAGTTAGTAGATATTGACTCAGTTGTCACATCCTCTCTCATTACTGTATAGTTAGTAGATATTGAGTCAGTTGTCACATCCTCTCTCATTACTGTATAGTTAGTAGATATTGAGTCAGTTGTCACCTCCTCTCTCATTACTGTATAGTTAGTAGATATTGAGTCAGTTGTCACCTCCTCTCTCATTACTGTATAGTTAGTAGATATTGAGTCAGTTGTCACATCCTCTCTCATTACTGTATAGTTAGTAGATATTGACTCAGTTGTCACATCCTCTCTCATTACTGTATAGTTAGTAGATATTGAGTCAGTTGTCACATCCTCTCTCATTACTGTATAGTTAGTAGATATTGAGTCAGTTGTCACCTCCTCTCTCATTACTGTATAGTTAGTAGATATTGAGTCAGTTGTCACCTCCTCTCTCATTACTCTATAGTTAGTAGATATTGAGTCAGTTGTCACCTCCTCTCTCATTACTGTATAGTTAGTAGATATTGAGTCAGTTGTCACATCCTCTCTCATTACTGTATAGTTAGTAGATATTGAGTCAGTTGTCACATCCTCTCTCATTACTGTATAGTTAGTAGATATTGAGTCAGTTGTCACATCCTCTCTCATTACTGTATAGTTAGTAGATATTGAGTCAGTTGTCACATCCTCTCTCATTACTGTATAGTTAGTAGATATTGAGTCAGTTGTCACATCCTCTCTCATTACTGTATAGTTAGTAGATATTGAGTCAGTTGTCACATCCTCTCTCATTACTGTATAGTTAGTAGATATTGAGTCAGTTGTCACATCCTCTCTCATTACTGTATAGTTAGTAGATATTGAGTCAGTTGTCACATCCTCTCTCATTACTGTATAGTTAGTAGATATTGAGTCAGTTGTCACATCCTCTCTCATTACTGTATAGTTAGTAGATATTGACTCAGTTGTCACATCCTCTCTCATTACTGTATAGTTAGTAGATATTGAGTCAGTTGTCACATCCTCTCTCATTACTGTATAGTTAGTAGATATTGACTCAGTTGTCACATCCTCTCTCATTACTGTATAGTTAGTAGATATTGAGTCAGTTGTCACATCCTCTCTCATTACTGTATAGTTAGTAGATATTGAGTCAGTTGTCACCTCCTCTCTCATTACTGTATAGTTAGTAGATATTGAGTCAGTTGTCACATCCTCTCTCATTACTGTATAGTTAGTAGATATTGAGTCAGTTGTCACATCCTCTCTCATTACTGTATAGTTAGTAGATATTGACTCAGTTGTCACATCCTCTCTCATTACTGTATAGTTAGTAGATATTGAGTCAGTTGTCACATCCTCTCTCATTACTGTATAGTTAGTAGATATTGAGTCAGTTGTCACCTCCTCTCTCATTACTGTATAGTTAGTAGATATTGAGTCAGTTGTCACATCCTCTCTCATTACTGTATAGTTAGTAGATATTGAGTCAGTTGTCACATCCTCTCTCATTACTGTATAGTTAGTAGATATTGAGTCAGTTGTCACATCCTCTCTCATTACTGTATAGTTAGTAGATATTGAGTCAGTTGTCACATCCTCTCTCATTACTGTATAGTTAGTAGATATTGAGTCAGTTGTCACCTCCTCTCTCATTACTGTATAGTTAGTAGATATTGAGTCAGTTGTCACCTCCTCTCTCATTACTGTATAGTTAGTAGATATTGAGTCAGTTGTCACCTCTCTCATTACTGTATAGTTAGTAGATATTGAGTCAGTTGTCACATCCTCTCTCATTACTGTATAGTTAGTAGATATTGAGTCAGTTGTCACATCCTCTCTCATTACTGTATAGTTAGTAGATATTGAGTCAGTTGTCACATCCTCTCTCATTACTGTATAGCTAGTAGATATTGAGTCAGTTGTCACATCCTCTCTCATTACTGTATAGTTAGTAGATATTGAGTCAGTTGTCACATCCTCTCTCATTACTGTATAGTTAGTAGATATTGACTCAGTTGTCACATCCTCTCTCATTACTGTATAGTTAGTAGATATTGAGTCAGTTGTCACATCCTCTCTCATTACTGTATAGTTAGTAGATATTGAGTCAGTTGTCACATCCTCTCTCATTACTGTATAGTTAGTAGATATTGAGTCAGTTGTCACATCCTCTCTCATTACTGTATAGTTAGTAGATATTGAGTCAGTTGTCACATCCTCTCTCATTACTGTATAGTTAGTAGATATTGAGTCAGTTGTCACATCCTCTCATTACTGTATAGTTAGTAGATATTGAGTCAGTTGTCACATCCTCTCTCATTACTGTATAGTTAGTAGATATTGACTCAGTTGTCACATCCTCTCTCATTACTGTATAGTTAGTAGATATTGAGTCAGCTGTCACATCCTCTCTCATTACTGTATAGTTAGTAGATATTGAGTCAGTTGTCACATCCTCTCTCATTACTGTATAGTTAGTAGATATTGAGTCAGTTGTCACATCCTCTCTCATTACTGTATAGTTAGTAGATATTGAGTCAGTTGTCACATCCTCTCTCATTACTGTATAGTTAGTAGATATTGAGTCAGTTGTCACATCCTCTCTCATTACTGTATAGTTACTAGATATTGAGTCAGTTGTCACATCCTCTCTCATTACTGTATAGTTAGTAGATATTGACTCAGTTGTCACCTCCTCTCTCATTACTGTATAGTTAGTAGATATTGAGTCAGTTGTCACATCCTCTCTCATTACTGTATAGTTAGTAGATATTGAGTCAGTTGTCACATCCTCTCTCATTACTGTATAGTTAGTAGATATTGAGTCAGTTGTCACATCCTCTCTCATTACTGTATAGTTAGTAGATATTGAGTCAGTTGTCACATCCTCTCTCATTACTGTATAGTTAGTAGATATTGACTCAGTTGTCACATCCTCTCTCATTACTGTATAGTTAGTAGATATTGATTCAGTTGTCACATCCTCTCTCATTACTGTATAGTTAGTAGATATTGAGTCAGTTGTCACATCCTCTCATTACTGTATAGTTAGTAGACATTGAGTCAGTTGTCACATCCTCTCTCATTACTGTATAGTTAGTAGATATTGAGTCAGTTGTCACATCCTCTCTCATTACTGTATAGTTAGTAGATATTGAGTCAGTTGTCACATCCTCTCTCATTACTGTATAGTTAGTAGATATTGAGTCAGTTGTCACATCCTCTCTCATTACTGTATAGTTAGTAGATATTGAGTCAGTTGTCACATCCTCTCTCATTACTGTATAGTTAGTAGATATTGAGTCAGTTGTCACATCCTCTCTCATTACTGTATAGTTAGTAGATATTGAGTCAGTTGTCACATCCTCTCTCATTACTGTATAGTTAGTAGATATTGAGTCAGTTGTCACATCCTCTCTCATTACTGTATAGTTAGTAGATATTGAGTCAGTTGTCACATCCTCTCTCATTACTGTATAGTTAGTAGATATTGAGTCAGTTGTCACATCCTCTCTCATTACTGTATAGTTAGTAGATATTGAGTCAGTTGTCACATCCTCTCTCATTACTGTATAGTTAGTAGATATTGAGTCAGTTGTCACATCCTCTCTCATTACTGTATAGTTAGTAGATATTGAGTCAGTTGTCACATCCTCTCTCATTACTGTATAGTTAGTAGATATTGACTCAGTTGTCACATCCTCTCTCATTACTGTATAGTTAGTAGATATTGACTCAGTTGTCACATCCTCTCTCATTACTGTATAGTTAGTAGATATTGAGTCAGTTGTCACATCCTCTCTCATTACTGTATAGTTAGTAGATTTGAAGCTCTTAGTTGTCACATCCTCTCTCATTACTGTATAGTTAGTAGATATTGAGTCAGTTGTCACATCCTCTCTCATTACTGTATAGTTAGTAGATATTGAGTCAGTTGTCACATCCTCTCTCATTACTGTATAGTTAGTAGATATTGAGTCAGTTGTCACATCCTCTCTCATTACTGTATAGTTAGTAGATATTGAGTCAGTTGTCACATCCTCTCTCATTACTGTATAGTTAGTAGATATTGAGTCAGTTGTCACATCCTCTCTCATTACTGTATAGTTAGTAGATATTGACTCAGTTGTCACATCCTCTCTCATTACTGTATAGTTATTATAGATATTGAGTCAGTTGTCACATCCTCTCTCATTACTGTATAGTTAGTAGATATTGACTCAGTTGTCACATCCTCTCTCATTACTGTATAGTTAGTAGATATTGAGTCAGTTGTCACATCCTCTCTCATTACTGTATAGTTAGTAGATATTGAGTCAGTTGTCACATCCTCTCTCATTACTGTATAGTTAGTAGATATTGAGTCAGTTGTCACATCCTCTCTCGTTACTGTATAGTTAGTAGATATTGACTCAGTTGTCACCTCCTCTCTCATTACTGTATAGTTAGTAGATATTGACTCAGTTGTCACATCCTCTTTCATTACTGTATAGTTAGTAGATATTGAGTCAATTGTCACATCCTCTCTCATTACTGTATAGTTAGTAGATATTGACTCAGTTGTCACATCCTCTCTCATTACTGTATAGTTAGTAGATAATGACTCAGTTGTCGCATCCTCTCTCATTACTGTATAGTTAGTAGATATTGAGTCAGTTGTCACATCCTCTCTCATTACTGTATAGTTAGTAGATATTGAGTCAGTTGTCACATCCTCTCTCATTACTGTATAGTTAGTAGATATTGAGTCAGTTGTCACATCCTCTCTCATTACTGTATAGTTAGTAGATATTGAGTCAGTTGTCACATCCTCTCTCATTACTGTATAGTTAGTAGATATTGAGTCAGTTGTCACATCCTCTCTCATTACTGTATAGTTAGTAGATATTGAGTCAGTTGTCACCTCCTCTCTCATTACTGTATAGTTAGTAGATATTGAGTCAGTTGTCACATCCTCTCTCATTGCTGTATAGTTAGTAGATATTGAATCAGTTGTCACATCCTCTCTCATTACTGTATAGTTAGTAGATATTGAGTCAGTTGTCACATCCTCTCTCATTACTCTATAGTTAGTAGATATTGACTCAGTTGTCACATCCTCTCTCATTACTGTATAGTTAGTAGATATTGACTCAGTTGTCACATCCTCTCTCATTACTGTATAGTTAGTAGATATTGAGTCAGTTGTCACCTCTCTCATTACTGTATAGTTAGTAGATATTGACTCAGTTGTCACATCCTCTCTCATTACTGTATAGTTAGTAGATATTGACTCAGTTGTCACATCCTCTCTCATTACTGTATAGTTAGTAGATATTGACTCAGTTGTCACATCCTCTCTCATTACTGTATAGTTAGTAGATATTGAGTCAGTTGTCACATCCTCTCTCATTACTGTATAGTTAGTAGATATTGAGTCAGTTGTCACATCCTCTCTCATTACTGTATAGTTAGTAGATATTGACTCAGTTGTCACATCCTCTCTCATTACTGTATAGTTAGTAGATATTGA
This sequence comes from Bathymodiolus septemdierum, assembly GCA_963383655.1. Lineage (NCBI taxonomy): Eukaryota > Metazoa > Mollusca > Bivalvia > Mytilida > Modiolidae > Bathymodiolus > Bathymodiolus septemdierum. The sequence continues at coordinate 2,931,949 of OY726527.1, forward strand.
GTCAGTTGTCACATCCTCTCTCATTACTGTATAGTTAGTAGATATTGAGTCAGTTGTCACATCCTCTCTCATTACTGTATAGTTAGTAGATATTGAGTCAGTTGTCACATCCTCTCTCATTACTGTATAGTTAGTAGATATTGAGTCAGTTGTCACCTCCTCTCTCATTACTGTATAGTTAGTAGATATTGACTCAGTTGTCACATCCTCTCTCATTACTGTATAGTTAGTAGATATTGACTCAGTTGTCACATCCTCTCTCATTACTGTATAGTTAGTAGATATTGACTCAGTTGTCACATCCTCTCTCATTACTGTATAGTTAGTAGATATTGACTCAGTTGTCACATCCTCTCTCATTACTGTATAGTTAGTAGATATTGAGTCAGTTGTCACCTCCTCTCTCATTACTGTATAGTTAGTAGATATTGAGTCAGTTGTCACATCCTCTCTCATTACTGTATAGTTAGTAGATATTGAGTCAGTTGTCACCTCCTCTCTCATTACTGTATAGTTAGTAGATATTGAGTCAGTTGTCACCTCCTCTCTCATTACTGTATAGTTAGTAGATATGAACTCAGTTGTCACATCCTCTCTCATTGCTGTATAGTTAGTAGATATTGACTCAGTTGTCACATCCTCTCTCATTACTGTATAGTTAGTAGATATTGACTCAGTTGTCACATCCTCTCTCATTACTGTATAGTTAGTAGATATTGACTCAGTTGTCACATCCTCTCTCATTACTGTATAGTTAGTAGATATTGAGTCAGTTGTCACCTCCTCTCTCATTACTGTATAGTTAGTAGATATTGAGTCAGTTGTCACATCCTCTCTCATTACTGTATAGTTAGTAGATATTGAGTCAGTTGTCACATCCTCTCTCATTACTGTATAGTTAGTAGATATTGAGTCAGTTGTCACATCCTCTCTCATTACTGTATAGTTAGTAGATATTGAGTCAGTTGTCACATCCTCTCTCATTACTGTATAGTTAGTAGATATTGACTCAGTTGTCACATCCTCTCTCATTACTGTATAGTGAGTAGATATTGATTCAGTTGTCACATCCTCTCTCATTACTGTATAGTTAGTAGATATTGAGTCAGTTGTCACATCCTCTCATTACTGTATAGTTAGTAGACATTGAGTCAGTTGTCACATCCTCTCTCATTACTGTATAGTTAGTAGATATTGAGTCAGTTGTCACATCCTCTCTCATTACTGTATAGTTAGTAGATATTGAGTCAGTTGTCACATCCTCTCTCATTACTGTATAGTTAGTAGATATTGAGTCAGTTGTCACATCCTCTCTCATTACTGTATAGTTAGTAGATATTGAGTCAGTTGTCACATCCTCTCTCATTACTGTATAGTTAGTAGATATTGAGTCAGTTGTCACATCCTCTCTCATTACTGTATAGTTAGTAGATATTGAGTCAGTTGTCACATCCTCTCTCATTACTGTATAGTTAGTAGATATTGAGTCAGTTGTCACATCCTCTCTCATTACTGTATAGTTAGTAGATATTGAGTCAGTTGTCACATCCTCTCTCATTACTGTATAGTTAGTAGATATTGAGTCAGTTGTCACATCCTCTCTCGTTACTGTATAGTTAGTAGATATTGACTCAGTTGTCACATCCTCTCTCATTACTGTATAGTTAGTAGATATTGACTCAGTTGTCACATCCTCTTTCATTACTGTATAGTTAGTAGATATTGAGTCAGTTGTCACATCCTCTCTCATTACTGTATAGTTAGTAGATATTGACTCAGTTGTCACATCCTCTCTCATTACTGTATAGTTAGTAGATATTGACTCAGTTGTCGCATCCTCTCTCATTACTGTATAGTTAGTAGATATTGAGTCAGTTGTCACATCCTCTCTCATTACTGTATAGTTAGTAGATATTGAGTCAGTTGTCACATCCTCTCTCATTACTGTATAGTTAGTAGATATTGAGTCAGTTGTCACATCCTCTCTCATTACTGTATAGTTAGTAGATATTGAGTCAGTTGTCACATCCTCTCTCATTACTGTATAGTTAGTAGATATTGAGTCAGTTGTCACATCCTCTCTCATTACTGTATAGTTAGTAGATATTGAGTCAGTTGTCACCTCCTCTCTCATTACTGTATAGTTAGTAGATATTGAGTCAGTTGTCACATCCTCTCTCATTACTGTATAGTTAGTAGATATTGAGTCAGTTGTCACATCCTCTCTCATTACTGTATAGTTAGTAGATATTGAATCAGTTGTCACATCCTCTCTCATTACTGTATAGTTAGTAGATATTGAGTCAGTTGTCACATCCTCTCTCATTACTGTATAGTTAGTAGATATTGACTCAGTTGTCACATCCTCTCTCATTACTGTATAGTTAGTAGATATTGACTCAGTTGTCACATCCTCTCTCATTACTGTATAGTTAGTAGATATTGACTCAGTTGTCACATCCTCTCTCATTACTGTATAGTTAGTAGATATTGACTCAGTTGTCACATCCTCTCTCATTACTGTATAGTTAGTAGATATTGAGTCAGTTGTCACATCCTCTCTCATTACTGTATAGTTAGTAGATATTGAGTCAGTTGTCACCTCCTCTCTCATTACTGTATAGTTAGTAGATATTGAGTCAGTTGTCACCTCCTCTCTCATTACTGTATAGTTAGTAGATATTGAGTCAGTTGTCACATCCTCTCTCATTACTGTATAGTTAGTAGATATTGACTCAGTTGTCACATCCTCTCTCATTACTGTATAGTTAGTAGATATTGACTCAGTTGTCACATCCTCTCTCATTACTGTATAGTTACTAGATATTGAGTCAGTTGTCACATCCTCTCTCATTACTGTATAGTTAGTAGATATTGAGTCAGTTGTCACATCCTCTCTCATTACTGTATAGTTAGTAGATATTGAGTCAGTTGTCACCTCCTCTCTCATTACTGTATAGTTAGTAGATATTGACTCAGTTGTCACATCCTCTCTCATTACTGTATAGTTAGTAGATATTGACTCAGTTGTCACATCCTCTCTCATTACTGTATAGTTAGTAGATATTGAGTCAGTTGTCACCTCCTCTCTCATTACTGTATAGTTAGTAGATATTGACTCAGTTGTCACATCCTCTCTCATTACTGTATAGTTAGTAGATATTGACTCAGTTGTCACATCCTCTCTCATTACTGTATAGTTAGTAGATATTGACTCAGTTGTCACATCCTCTCTCATTACTGTATAGTTAGTAGATATTGAGTCAGTTGTCACCTCCTCTCTCATTACTGTATAGTTAGTAGATATTGACTCAGTTGTCACATCCTCTCTCATTACTGTGTAGTTAGTAGATATTGAGTCAGTTGTCACATCCTCTCTCATTGCTGTATAGTTAGTAGATATTGACTCAGTTGTCACATCCTCTCTCATTACTGTATAGTTAGTAGATATTGAGTCAGTTGTCACATCCTCTCTCATTACTGTATAGTTAGTAGATATTGACTCAGTTGTCACATCCTCTCTCATTACTGTATAGTTAGTAGATATTGAGTCAGTTGTCACATCCTCTCTCATTACTGTATAGTTAGTAGATATTGAGTCAGTTGTCACATCCTCTCTCATTACTGTATAGTTAGTAGATATTGAGTCAGTTGTCACATCCTCTCTCATTACTGTATAGTTAGTAGATATTGAGTCAGTTGTCACATCCTCTCTCATTACTGTATAGTTAGTAGATATTGAGTCAGTTGTCACATCCTCTCTCATTACTGTATAGTTAGTAGATATTGAGTCAGTTGTCACATCCTCTCTCATTACTGTATAGTTAGTAGATATTGAGTCAGTTGTCACATCCTCTCTCATTACTGTATAGTTAGTAGATATTGAGTCAGTTGTCACATCCTCTCTCATTACTGTATAGTTAGTAGATATTGACTCAGTTGTCACATCCTCTCTCATTACTGTATAGTTAGTAGATATTGACTCAGTTGTCACATCCTCTCTCATTACTGTATAGTTAGTAGATATTGACTCAGTTGTCACATCCTCTCTCATTACTGTATAGTTAGTAGATATTGAGTCAGTTGTCACATCCTCTCTCATTACTGTATAGTTAGTAGATATTGAGTCAGTTGTCACATCCTCTCTCATTACTGTATAGTTAGTAGATATTGAGTCAGTTGTCACATCCTCTCTCATTACTGTATAGTTAGTAGATATTGAGTCAGTTGTCACATCCTCTCTCATTACTGTATAGTTAGTAGATATTGAGTCAGTTGTCACATCCTCTCTCATAACTGTATAGTTAGTAGATATTGAGTCAGTTGTCACATCCTCTCTCATTACTGTATAGTTAGTAGATATTGAGTCAGTTGTCACGTCCTCTCTCATTACTGTATAGTTAGTAGATATTGAGTCAGTTGCCACGTCCTCTCTCATTACTGTATAGTTAGTAGATATTGAGTCAGTTGTCACCTCCTCTCTCATTACTGTATAGTTAGTAGATATTGACTCAGTTGTCACATCCTCTCTCATTACTGTATAGTTAGTAGATATTGAGTCAGTTGTAACATCCTCTCTCATTACTGTATAGTTAGTAGATATTGTTGAACTTGTTCGCATTCAGAATATGCATGAATAATTGTGATTGGATGTTGCTAAGGAGCAACAATAAATCATTTTGAAGTAAAATTCTGACTCTGTTGACTAAGAAACAGACTCTAAACTGTGATTAATTTACAAATACCAAAGGCTCATTTCACAATACCGTTATTTCAGGAACAATAGAAGATTTTACCTCAGTTACCGCGTCTAGAATTTTTACAAGTGAAGGGGAGATAATCATGTCGATACAGGTTAGTATTATGTATGTAAAATATATGGTTCATTCAGTCATTAAAACAGTAGGATCGGTACATCGTTGGTTGGAGCCCCGATCGGGTCAAACCAATGACTATAATATTGATATATGTTGTTTCTCTGCTAAGCACACAGCATTAAGGAGTTAGAGAAAAATCTTGTTGGCTCAGAATCAGGAGAACTTGTTCTAGTTGAGCGGCACTTAAAACATTAAAATTAAAACATAAAGTAGAGCCTCATACAGCTAATGTTGGTACGACTTCCTAGGAGTGGAGGAATGATAGATGTTTGTGATTTACGACGAACATGCTGTGTAGTTAACTTTTACTATTTATTTTTTTTTAAAACGTTGATATCTAATTTAGTGCACACCATACGTTTCTGGTTAGCATTCATCGGGTACGGTCAAAGGCAAAACATTTGAAATGCGGATAATCAGAAATTCTTTGGGGGCAAGTAAACCAAAGGGCCTCAATAGGAAGGTTATAAATATGTTAAAATTACAATTGCTGTTATGAATTATATTATTTAGGAACACTGTAAATCTCAATCTTAAACATGTCTAATAAACAATGTCGGGACTGAATCACTGACTAAAAAGTAGACACAGGATTTAAAGGTCGATTCTCCAGGATCTCCTAATCGTCCTTCATTTCTGGAGTTTTTGATTTAGATATTGTTGAACTATTGTTCGATTCTTGTCCTGTGTATAGTGTGGAATATTTGCCACTGAATTTTAAACAATCAATTTATCTATAATTTCAACCCTGGCAGATATAATTTGAAATTGAAAATGAACAACAAGGAGAAATATTCTATCCAGGTTTTGTAAAAAAGAGAAAAAGGAAAAAAAAAGAGCATTTTACCGTCCTCGAAGTTATATTCAGATTTATTCACATGGTTGAAATGGACTTTTAATGGCATTTTCAATAAGTAGGGAACAGTAACTATTAAATTATAGATATTATTTTAAAGAAATACTTTCAAACTATTCGCAAAAAGCAATATTATTTTTTATGTGTATTTCAGAAACCTTCAGCTGGAATTTATATTTTGCGTAAAAACCGGCAAAAGGAGTTATTAGTTAACATAACATGTCAAAGTTCAATCACCGTTGAAGGAGAACTGCTACAAAGAACCGGAAGTGGAGCTCTAGTTTCAATGAAAGGGTCACCTGTTGTCGGTAAGAAATGATATATACTCAGTTTATTACAAGAAAAATTTTAAGATACCAAAGGGGTAATCAGAAGCCGTTAATCGAATAAGACAGACAATATAATGGCCACAAGATACCAAAGGGGTAATCAGAAGCCGTAAGTCGAAAAGGACAGACAATATAATGGCCACAAGATACCAAAGGGGTAATCAGAAGCCGTAAGTCGAATAGGACAGACAATATAATGGCCACAAGATACCAAAGGGGTAATCAGAAGCCGTAAGTCGAATAGGACAGACAATATAATGGCCACAAGATACCAAAGGGGTAATCAGAAGCCGTAAGTCGAATAGGACAGACAATATAATGGCCACAAGATACCAAAGGGGTAATCAGAAGCCGTAAGTCGAATAGGACAGACAATATAATGGCCACAAGATACCAAAGGGGTAATCAGAAGCCGTAAGTCGAATAGGACAGACAATATAATGGCCACAAGATACCAAAGGGGTAATCAGAAGCCGTAAGTCGAATAGGACAGACAATATAATGGCCACAAGATACCAAAGGGGTAATCAGAAGCCGTAAGTCGAAAAGGACAGACAATATAATGGCCACAAGATACCAAAGGGGTAATCAGAAGCCGTAAGTCGAATAGGACAGACAATATAATGGCCACAAGATACCAAAGGGGTAATCAGAAGCCGTAAGTCGAATAGGACAGACAATATAATGGCCACAAGATACCAAAGGGGTAATCAGAAGCCGTAAGTCGAATAGGACAGACAATATAATGGCCACAAGATACCAAAGGGGTAATCAGAAGCCGTAAGTCGAATAGGACAGACAATATAATGGCCACAAGATACCAAAGGGGTAATCAGAAGCCGTAAGTCGAATAGGACAGACAATATAATGGCCACAAGATACCAAAGGGGTAATCAGAAGCCGTAAGTCGAATAGGACAGACAATATAATGGCCACAAGATACCAAAGGGGTAATCAGAAGCCGTAAGTCGAAAAGGACAGACAATATAATGGCCACAAGATACCAAAGGGGTAATCAGAAGCCGTAAGTCGAATAGGACAGACAATATAATGGCCACAAGATACCAAAGGGGTAATCAGAAGCCGTAAGTCGAATAGGACAGACAATATAATGGCCACAAGATACCAAAGGGGTAATCAGAAGCCGTAAGTCAAATAGGACAGACAATATAATGGCCACAAGATATCAAAGGGGTAATCAGAAGCCGAAAGTCGAATAGGACAGACAATATAATGGCCACAAGATATCAAAGGGGTAATCAGAAGCCGTAAGTCGAATAGGACAGACAATATAATGGCCAAATGAAAAAGGAGAAAAATGGTGTACAAAACACTACGGAAAAAATTAATTATCAAGCAACACGAACCCCATGAAGTAATTAAACATTAGAGAAGTCCGATGGAGCAAGTGAATGGACAATCCGGAGGCACAGGCAACACTGGATACAAGTCTGAGAACAAAGACAAAGCAACAGCACAACACTGAAAACTGAGGAACACGATGCACCAAAGAACAGGGGTTCAACCCAAGTGCTCACAAAAGGGCAAGAGAGCGAAATTGTGTCCTAACACTATACCCACGGTTGTATAAAAGACAGATGGAATGCATTTGTGAACCGCATTTATTAAATATTAATAGTGTAGTGCTAAATGGTAGATAATGCATTCTGTGTTATCAAATTTAATACATTTCCGAAAAATAAAAACTACTCTGACATGTTTCATTCGTGGCGGTCAGTTTTGGAAACCAGAGTAAATGGAGAAAACCACCGACCGGTCGCAAGTCACTGCCAAAATTTATCACATAATGTTGTAGCGAGTACACTTCGCAAGGATTACAACTCACAACGTTGGTGGTGATAGGCACTGATTGGATAGGTAGTTGTGAATCCAACTACCATTTGATCATGACCACGACAGCCCAGAAGTCTGTATAATAAGTCTATAAAATGTTAGTGTTGTCTTGTTTCTACAGGTCAGAATTATACCTACATCATAACAGTATTTAATTTGGAGAACGGGACATGTAATTTAATATCACTGGTCAATACATCTGGAGACGTACTATCAGACTTCAAGACTACACAGAGCACATCTGATATAGGAATTGTATGTTCAGCGGTCATCGATATTCCTAATTCTGTAAGTTTTATATTAAGATCACATTAATGCTAAAAAACTAAATATTGCAACAGGAGGGTCTTAGGTTTTCACATCTAATTCATTGTACGCCAAAAGAAAAGGATCTATATTCTTGTACTTAAAGGGATTTACGTAACACACCAAGACCGGAAGAGGAAATGCTAAGATCATATTCATTGTTATGTTTTTTTTTTGTTAGACACTACTTTTGCATTGTGTCGGCCACTTTTTTTGGTGGAAAAAAACAAGCAACTCCCTAAAAGTATCCAACAAACTACCACATAATGTTATATCGAGTACACCCAGTAAATGGATGGATTCGCACTCGTCACTGTTGTGATTATAAGCAGTGATTGCAATGTATATGTAAATATAGCTACCATATAATCACGGCCACTCAACCCCCCCCCCCTTGTGTTCGTGACAAATAATAGCATACAAACATCGTAATATTTAAGCAAAATTAAGGAAAATACAGCTGATGTTAAACCTGCCTTCCATAGGTTTGCTGAGTATGACATACACCATCATTTTCATGCACTAGAATTCCAATACTTTTAAATAATGTCTGTTTCTGCTTCGAATATGACCTTTTCATTTATAGTTATGGCAAGTAGATTGATACATTTCATGTATGTTAATAATATAAGCTCGAACTTAGGTTAAATATTTATAAGCAAATAAGTGTAAAAAAGGAGATGTCATCTCATTAAAATGTAGCTTGTTCTCGCCATGATAGAGCTGAACAATTGCTGAGCTGGCGTTAAGGAACAATCCTTACTCACTCTTTTTTGCCAGTACGGAACATTAAGGAGTAAGAGGCTCTACTTGGCTTAGATTATGTGTCAGAGTTCAGCAGGTCAGAGTTCAGCAGCATGTCTTACTTGTGGATTGTTGTGTCTTTGTTGTTTTCATCCTCATTATCTCTCTTACATCATACTGAACAATAATTTTCTTTGACAGATGTTTCAGTTAAAACTAAATGCCACTGATAGGTTTGGACACCAAGTGTATAGAACACTACCAAATGTGTACAGACCCGCTAGTGTGAAGTTGCTGGTAACCGCGTCGACAGGTAAATAACATACTTGTATAGAACACTACCATCTAACAACTACTAATGTATTTTAACAGGTGTTTCTATTAAAACTAAATGCCACTAATATGTTTGGACACTAAGTGTATAGAACACTACCAAATGTGTACAGCCTCACTAGTGTGGAGTTGCTTGTAACTGTGTCGACATGTAAAAATCATTCTTGTATAGAGATCTCCCCCCTACCAACTCTTCTAAGGGGGAGATTTTGTGCGTCGCCTTTAAACGCACAAAATTGTACCTTGTAGTTGCATACATGTGATAAGAGTTGCTATGCTACAACTGGAGATTTGGTCTCGTAACTGGAGATTTTTTTATCAATGTATTTGATGCATGTTTTTATTGTTAATTGATGTTTTCTTTTTTGTTTGTTTCAGTATTGAACCAACTGCATCCAATTTCAATATATATTGTTTACATTTCTGTCTTATTAGTAGTGTTTCATATGATGAATGAAGGATAAAAACTGTATTTATAATTTATTCATAATCAAAGCAATAACAATGAAGACATAATGCTCTGAAAAATAAAGTCATAGAGCACTAAAATTAAAAAGTCACTTTGCTGCTGGTGCGTTGGGTGATAGCATACGTTTTGGCATTCTTGTGGTTTATCAATTCCATCCTGGAACTTAGTCCTTAAATAATACTTTGATCGGCTTTGGTCCCAAACAAGCGATAACAACTCAATCCGAGATGAATTCATTGCACGTTTGATCGAAATAAGAAGTTTTCCTCGGCATCAAAAGTTGTCCGACTCCTGTTTGCACAACGGTTTATAACTATTTTTAATTGCCGCTATCACACTTCTAATCATATAAGCGTGTGCCACAAACCCACTTCCTTATCCCCAATTAACTGTCAATCAGTGGATAATTGTTGTATAATCATCAACACCTTAATTAATCTCCATGACCCAATTTACCTGTAGAGGTGTCAAACAGATCAATAACCGGATATCATTTAAACACCTTTACCATTTGTTACTCTCGGCGTTTTTCATCAGCGCGGGAGTTCCAAATGGGGAATTTCCAGAAATATTGATTGCAAAATGTAGGTCAAGATTTTATTGTACTTGATTTTTTTGTTGGGGGAGATCGTCCGGGAGGAAAAGGTGTGTGCGGGAGATTAATGTCTCCCGCGCATGAGACCCAGTCCATGCGGGAGATAGGGCTCTTACGCGGGAGACTCCCACGAAAAGGGGGAGGGTTAACAGGTATTTTCTTGTTGTAAGATGTTCCTTCTAGAAGTTTGTAATCTTGATCTTCTCAAAGGGGAGGGTTGAAATCCCAATAACCAGATTTTTACATTTGTTATGCCTGTCCCAAGCCACAACCTGGATTTCCAACGTCAAATGTCATTTACGATTGCACATATAATAGCCATATTATTAAATCGTTCTTTGCAACACTTATATTTGAGGGTCTGTTATTGTAAACAGGCGTTTTGTGTAATAAACTACTCAGTATATGTTTATGTAAAAAAAAGTAATTGTCTTCTAACCACCAGCACTAACTTGGGCTCGCACCCCAATACCTAGCTCAACTCTTACATTTTTATGGAATACTTCTACCTTAGCGGACCCTAACCCTAAACCTAACCCGAAGCCTAATCCTAACCCTAACCCTAATTATTATATCCGCATGGTAACGAAATGAAAGGTTATGGGTCATGCATATTGATTATTACAATATTACCATAACTGACTTCCGGGTTCTGCCAAAGTAGATTCTACCTGTTTTTATTTCAAGCGAATCCAAAGCCGGTATACAACAATACTGGTATGCTGAAATACTGCTAAAGTTGACGTTAAGCACAAATGAATCGACCAAAAGCCGAAAATTGAACAGAACAAATCAGTATGCATGCTTTTGTATGGTTTTCCGGACAATAAATCTGGTAGTATCGATATAGCTTTAAAGTTTAAATAGCAGTCACAGGACATAAGCTATAATGGTTATACTTACCTTTATGATATTTTACCAGATGACATAACTATAAGGAAAGAAAGAGAAATTGAATATGAAGTTATAAATTCCGGGACTGTAGCAACGGTATATGACGTCAGAATAATGGACGACTTATCTTTTGCTGTGTCACCAGTAGGACATCAATACAATATCAGTGCTGGAGACAGGATAAATGGTACCTTCACTTTGTTACCTGATCAATTAGGAACTTTGTAAGTACGAAAAGGGGGATTATCTTAAATAGTTACTCCAACAGATGGCATGGCGAGTAGATTTGTAAGCAATTTATGTAAGCGGTAAATTGGTCATACAAACAACTTATAAAAACGGTAAGTTGGTCCTGATATGAACTAATATTTCTAGTCAAGTAAATCTATGTTTGGAAATAAATTCTTAGTTAAATAGTGTCTTTCAAATCATTTCCCAGTTGATATAGTTTGTAGCTATTTTGTCCTGGTAAGTAAGGTCCTTAGATTTATCTTTATTCACACCAGTATTTTACTGTTACATCCAAAACAATACAAAAAACAAAAACAAAACAAAACAACAAACAAGTGAGAAAGCAAAAGGACGTACAAAGCCCTAAAAGAACACTACGCATGAAACAGCGAACCCCATAAAAAACAGATGCTCATTGCAAGGGTACGCAGTTCCTGCTCCAATTGTGACACGCGTCGCCTCACCGTAGTGTAGAAGTATGGTTGTAATAGAAGAATCAAATATATTACTGTACGTACGTGAGTACAATGTATCACCTGATTGCAAGATGCTACGCTCCATGCACGCAAGGGGCCTGGGTGGCTCAATGAGTTAGGTCGTTGGATCTAGCAACTCGTACAAGCCTATCACCAATACGGCATGGGTTCACGCCCGGCTTTGTAAATTACAAAAAAGGATGCACTCGACTCGCAGCTGCAAGTGATAAAGTTTACCAGTTGCTTGCCTATGGTCGGTGGTTCTCTCCTGGTACTCCAGCTTCCTCCACCACTAAAACTGGTCGCCATGATATAGCTGAAATATTGTTGAAAGTGGTATTAAAACAACAAAAATCAAAAATCAATCAAATCCATGCACGTAAAATAACAACTTGAGGCAGCTTATATTGATCTACAGTTGAATATAGCTGAAATATTAACAGCTCGCTCTTATGACGTTAATCAACGATATAACAACATGACGTTAATCAACCATATAACAACATGACGTTAATCAACCATATAACAACATGACGTTAATCAACCATATAACAACATGACGTTAATCAACCATATAACAACATGACGTTAATCAACCATATAACAACATGACGTTAATCAACCATATAACAACATGACGTTAATCAACCATATAACAACATGATGTTAATCAACCATATAACAACATGACGTTAATCAACCATATAACAACATGACGTTAATCAACCATATAACAACATGATGTTAATCAACCATATAACAACATGACGTTAATCAACCATATAACAACATGACGTTAATCAACCATATAACAACATGACGTTAATCAACCATATAACAACATGATGTTAATCAACCATATAACAACATGACGTTAATCAACCATATAACAACATGACGTTAATCAACCATATAACAACATGATGTTAATCAACCATATAACAACATGATGTTAATCAACCATATAACAACATGATGTTAATCAACCATATAACAACATGATGTTAATCAACCATATAACAACATGACGTTAATCAACCATATAACAACATGACGTTAATCAACCATATAACAACATGACGTTAATCAACCATATAACAACATGACGTTAATCAACCATATAACAACATGACGTTAATCAACCATATAACAACATGACGTTAATCAACCATATAACAACATGATGTTAATCAACCATATAACAACATGATGTTAATCAACCATATAACAACATGACGTTAATCAACCATATAACAACATGACGTTAATCAACCATATAACAACATGACGTTAATCAACCATATAACAACATGACGTTAATCAACCATATAACAACATGACGTTAATCAACCATATAACAACATGATGTTAATCAACCATATAACAACATGACGTTAATCAACCATATAACAACATGATGTTAATCAACCATATAACAACATGACGTTAATCAACCATATAACAACATGATGTTAATCAACCATATAACAACATGACGTTAATCAACCATATAACAACATGACGTTAATCAACCATATAACAACATGATGTTAATCAACCATATAACAACATGACGTTAATCAACCATATAACAACATGATGTTAATCAACCATATAACAACATGACGTTAATCAACCATATAACAACATGATGTTAATCAACCATATAACAACATGACGTTAATCAACCATATAACAACATGATGTTAATCAACCATATAACAACATGATGTTAATCAACCATATAACAACATGATGTTAATCAACCATATTAAAACATGACGTTAATCAACCATATAACAACATGATGTTAATCAACCATATAACAACATGATGTTAATCAACCATATAACAACATGATGTTAATCAACCATATAACAACATGATGTTAATCAACCATATTAAAACATGACGTTAATCAACCATATAACAACATGATGTTAATCAACCATATAACAACATGATGTTAATCAACCATATAACAACATGACGTTAATCAACCATATAACAACATGATGTTAATCAACCATATAACAACATGACGTTAATCAACCATATAACAACATGACGTTAATCAACCATATAACAACATGATGTTAATCAACCATATAACAACATGACGTTAATCAACCATATAACAACATGATGTTAATCAACCATATAACAACATGACGTTAATCAACCATATAACAACATGATGTTAATCAACCATATAACAACATGACGTTAATCAACCATATAACAACATGATGTTAATCAACCATATAACAACATGATGTTAATCAACCATATAACAACATGATGTTAATCAACCATATTAAAACATGACGTTAATCAACCATATAACAACATGATGTTAATCAACCATATAACAACATGATGTTAATCAACCATATAACAACATGACGTTAATCAACCATATAACAACATGATGTTAATCAACCATATTAAAACATGACGTTAATCAACCATATAACAACATGATGTTAATCAACCATATAACAACATGACGTTAATCAACCATATAACAACATGACGTTAATCAACCATATAACAACATGATGTTAATCAACCATATAACAACATGACGTTAATCAACCATATAACAACATGACGTTAATCAACCATATAACAACATGATGTTAATCAACCATATAACAACATGATGTTAATCAACCATATAACAACATGACGTTAATCAACCATATAACAACATGACGTTAATCAACCATATAGCAACATGACGTTAATCAACCATATAACAACATGACGTTAATCAACCATATAACAACATGACGTTAATCAACCATATAACAACATGACGTTAATCAACCATATAACAACATGACGTTAATCAACCATATAACAACATGATGTTAATCAACCATATAACAACATGATGTTAATCAACCATATAACAACATGATGTTAATCAACCATATAACAACATGACGTTAATCAACCATATAACAACATGACGTTAATCAACCATATAACAACATGACGTTAATCAACCATATAGCAACATGACGTTAATCAACCATATTAAAACATGACGTTAATCAACCATATAACAACATGATGTTAATCAACCATATAACAACATGATGTTAATCAACCATATAACAACATGATGTTAATCAACCATATAACAACATGATGTTAATCAACCATATAACAACATGATGTTAATCAACCATATAGCAACATGATGTTAATCAACCATATTACAACATGACGTTAATCAACCATATAACAACATGATGTTAATCAACCATATAACAACATGATGTTAATCAACCATATAACAACATGACGTTAATCAACCATATAACAACATGACGTTAATCAACCATATAACAACATGACGTTAATCAACCATATAACAACATGACGTTAATCAACCATATAACAACATGACGTTAATCAACCATATAACAACATGACGTTAATCAACCATATAACAACATGACGTTAATCAACCATATAACAACATGACGTTAATCAACCATATAACAACATGACGTTAATCAACCATATAACAACATGACGTTAATCAACCATATAACAACATGACGTTAATCAACCATATAACAACATGATGTTAATCAACCATATAACAACATGACGTTAATCAACCATATAACAACATGATGTTAATCAACCATATAACAACATGATGTTAATCAACCATATAACAACATGATGTTAATCAACCATATAACAACATGACGTTAATCAACCATATAACAACATGATGTTAATCAACCATATAACAACATGATGTTAATCAACCATATAACAACATGACGTTAATCAACCATATAACAACATGACGTTAATCAACCATATAACAACATGACGTTAATCAACCATATAACAACATGATGTTAATCAACCATATAACAACATGATGTTAATCAACCATATAACAACATGATGTTAATCAACCATATAACAACATGATGTTAATCAACCATATAACAACATGATGTTAATCAACCATATAACAACATGATGTTAATCAACCATATAACAACATGATGTTAATCAACCATATAACAACATGAAGTTAATCAACCATATAACAACATGATGTTAATCAACCATATAACAACATGATGTTAATCAACCATATAACAACATGATGTTAATCAACCATATAACAACATGACGTTAATCAACCATATAACAACATGATGTTAATCAACCATATAACAACATGATGTTAATCAACCATATAACAACATGATGTTAATCAACCATATAACAACATGACGTTAATCAACCATATAACAACATGATGTTAATCAACCATATAACAACATGATGTTAATCAACCATATAACAACATGATGTTAATCAACCATATAACAACATGACGTTAATCAACCATATAACAACATGATGTTAATCAACCATATAACAACATGATGTTAATCAACCATATAACAACATGATGTTGTGTCAAGATAAAGTTGACAAATAAATGCATGTACCACTTTTTGGTACTTTAATGGTATTTCAAAACTAGGGAAGCATTATTGTGGAATAATGCTGCAATTTATTTTGTCATGTTTTTCCATCCATTTTATATTGTTTGTTAATAACATTACAATTTCAAGCAATTGTCACATTCATGGGGTCGATATATATGAAATATGCATATACTATTGTTTTGTAAGAATGGATTCTTCAGAGGAAATCTCGTATCGACGTGAACTATGACGAGAAGTTATTTCGAGCAAGGACTTGGTAAAGTGACGTCAGTCTCGTTAGAAATCAATGAAAATATGTTTGTATAACGTTTGTTGATTGATAATACATACTTACTGCATTGTGAGGATATCCACCTGATGACCAGGCCGTATATGTTTTATGATACCAAGACAAACTTTTGAAACTCCATATGAACCCAACCTGATATTATGCCAATTTCATCTGATTCAAGCCGACACAGTGTAGACAACTTTCAACAGACTTCCCTTTAATATTTGCTTTATTTACCTTGATTGATTTGATTGTTAATGTTTTAATGCCACTTTATACACATTTGTATAATCTGACGGCAGACAGTTTTACTGGAGGAAACTGATTCGCCAGTGAAAACACACCATCTTTCGACGAGTAATGAGTAACGTTCAGCAGCCATTTTTTTCTGCAGACGACTAATGAGGTAATCACTATCTCCCCTTGACGGATCCCCGGAGTAATAGGGTTATCTCACGGATAATAACGGGTTATGCCATGGCAGTCATGAAGTTGATAAAAAGGTCAGGGTTATTTCCCGGGTAATAATAAGTTATCACACGGCAGTCAAGATTTTGAAAACAATATCCAAATAAAAAAATGTCACGTGGTGCTATATAAACCATCGTATTAATTTATAATGTGTAAGGTATTATAAGGGATATAATCATGTGTACAAATCACATGAGATATGTACAAATCACATGAGATATGTACAAATCACATGAGATGTGTACAAATCACATGAGATGTGTACAAATCATTGATAATCCATATTTATGGATAAAATGATGACAATGTATAGCATTGTACGTTTTGTTGATATTTGTGGAATTGTTGCTCATAGCAATTTTTTGGGAAATTATGTAATAATAATTTAATTTGATGTGAATACTGCAATCTGATTGGCTGATCTGCTGGAGCAACATTGGCTATAATTGATAACCTAGGTTGGTATTTTGACGTCTCCAACATATTCATTCGCAAACGACTAATTCAAATAGTTCCATGATATAATCGAAATTTAAATCGAAGAATCATAAAATGTTGTTGCAAATATTAAATAATAAGGAATATTTGGAATTTTTAAACAGGTTCTACTTGTATAACCTGGTTTGGAACAGTTTACGCTTTTCATAAACCGTTTTGCGTTTTATTAAGCGTAATCTGCCCCAAAAGCAGGTTATATCGTTAAACCTGTTGAACAATTTAAAATATCTCTTAAATAATACATATCATATTGTATGCATATGGAAAAGACAATGCTAAGTTGAAAAACGTGGTTGATTCTTTTGTAATTATTTAGAAATAAAATATGTTTAAATTAAATTAATGACAACAATCGAAATGGATAACGACTTGTTTTAGATTTATATATTTTATGAAATACTGTTAATTGCCACTATATGTCTTTGTTACAGCACATACACAGTTATTGTAGAATTGAATGAAACAGCAGATATCAAACAGACTATATCAAAAACACTTTCGGTAAGTTACTGTTGTCAGTCAGTGTAAGAAGAGCTTGGAGATACCAAAGGGGTAATCGGAATCCGTATATAGAAGAAGAACAGACAGCACAATCGCCAAAAGAAAAAGTACAAAAGGACAAACAACGATCAACAAAACATACATATAAAACTAAAGATCGAGTAACACGAACCCCACTAAAAACGGGGGTAATTAATTTTATGTTCGATCTCCAGACATGAAGCGAAAAAAACCACTGTCTTTAATCCTTGTTTAATTGTTGGGTTCAGTGTTGGTCATCTGTTTACTTTTCTGTGCTGCTGGTTTTTTTTTAGTTTCTCTGCATTCTGTGTCTTGTGCTCATTGTCTTAGTTTGTCCCTTCGTTTTCTCTAATGTTTATTTCCAATGGAAGTCAAAAACAGTTGCCCCGGTTTTCATATTTTCCATCAATTCTGTATATATATTTTAAATATTGTTGATTTGTTCTCGTTTCTGAATATCCACGAAATATTTGATTCAGGATGTTTTTAAGCCAATTCTTAATATATCAATAATCAATCTTTGCTGGTTATTTATAGCAAAATTTTAACTATAAATTTACTGCAACGATTTCTCATCTCATGTGTACTGAAACAGCATGTGTTCTCTCGAATTGGTTTCTTCAGAAATAAAACTTTTTGTTTTTTTGTTTCATTTTTATATTTCTATGTTTTACCTGTCCATGGTTACTTCCGAAATGTAAGATGTTGTCATGTTCGTTATCTTATGGTAATTTGATTGACATCTATCTATTAAATCAGTTCGATATGTTCTAAATCTCATGGTTAGATGTACTGGATACAATCTCAGTTTGATTAAGTTTGTCAGTGACTTGTGGCAGGTCAGTGGTTACCTCCACCAATAAAACTGACCACAATGATATAATTGAAATATTGTTTTAAGCCGCTAGAGTTAAACCTAGCAAAACATAAAATTTTAAAGGAAATGGTATATACCAGTACATTGAAACCCATCTAAACCTAACCTCATTGGGACCAAATTCGGAATAGACAGATGTTCAGTATATAGAGATTATATTAACAAGGAGTTTCTACATTGAGATTTTTCAAAGTTCTGTTTATACAGGATTCTGGTATAATCAAGATTCGGTTAAGACATGCTTTAATGTATAAAACTAATTTGATAATGTTTGTCAGTGACATGGAGCAAGTCATTGGTTGTCTCAAGGTTTGTCAGTGACGTGGAGCAAGTCATTGGTTGTCTCAAGGTTTGTCAGTGACGTGGAGCAAGTCATTGGTTGTCTCAAGGTTTGTCACTGATGTGGAGCAAGTCATTGGTTGTCTCAAGGTTTGTCACTGATGTGGAGCAAGTCATTGGTTGTCTCAAGGTTTGTCAGTGACATGGAGCAAGTCATTGGTTGTCTCAAGGTTTGTCACTGATGTGGAGCAAGTCATTGGTTGTCTCAAGGTTTGTCAGTGACGTGGAGCAAGTCATTGGTTGTCTCAAGGTTTGTCAGTGACGTGGAGCAAGTCATTGGTTGTCTCAAGGTTTGTCAGTGACGTGGAGCATGTCATTGGTTGTCTCAAGGTTTGTCAGTGACGTGGAGCAAGTCATTGGTTGTCTCAAGGTTTGTCACTGATGTGGAGCAAGTCATTGGTTGTCTCAAGGTTTGTCACTGATGTGGAGCAAGTCATTGGTTGTCTCAAGGTTTGTCAGTGACGTGGAGCAAGTCATTGGTTGTCTCAAGGTTTGTCAGTGACGTGGAGCAAGTCATTGGTTGTCTCAATGTTTGTCAGTGACGTGGAGCAAGTCATTGGTTGTCTCAAGGTTTGTCAGTGACGTGGAGCAAGTCATTGGTTGTCTCAAGGTTTGTCACTGATGTGGAGCAAGTCATTGGTTGTCTCAAGGTTTGTCACTGATGTGGAGCAAGTCATTGGTTGTCTCAAGGTTTGTCAGTGACGTGGAGCAAGTCATTGGTTGTCTCAAGGTTTGTCAGTGACGAGGAGCAAGTCATTGGTTGTCTCAAGGTTTGTCAGTGACGTGGAGCATGTCATTGGTTGTCTCAAGGTTTGTCAGTGACGTGGAGCAAGTCATTGGTTGTCTCAAGGTTTGTCACTGATGTGGAGCAAGTCATTGGTTGTCTCAAGGTTTGTCACTGACGTGGAGCAAGTCATTGGTTGTCTCAAGGTTTGTCAGTGACGTGGAGCAAGTCATTGGTTGTCTCAAGGTTTGTCAGTGACGTGGAGCAAGTCATTGGTTGTCTCAAGGTTTGTCAGTGACGTGGAGCAAGTCATTGGTTGTCTCAAGGTTTGTCAGTGACATGGAGTAAGTCATTGGTTGTCTCAAGGTTTGTCAGTGACGTGGAGCAAGTCATTGGTTGTCTCAAGGTTTGTCAGTGACGTGGAGCAAGTCATTGGTTGTCTCAAGGCTTGTCAGTGACGTGGAGCAAGTCATTGGTTGTCTCAAGGTTTCTCAGTGACGTGGAGCAAGTCATTGGTTGTCTCAAGGTTTGTCAGTGACGTGGAGCAAGTCATTGGTTGTCTCAAGGTTTGTCAGTGACGTGGAGCAAGTCATTGGTTGTCTCAAGGTTTGTCAGTGACGTGGAGCAAGTCATTGGTTGTCTCAAGGTTTGTCACTGATGTGGAGCAAGTCATTGGTTGTCTCAAGGTTTGTCACTGATGTGGAGCAAGTCATTGGTTGTCTCAAGGTTTGTCAGTGACGTGGAGCAAGTCATTGGTTGTCTCAAGGTTTGTCACTGATGTGGAGCAAGTCATTGGTTGTCTCAAGGTTTGTCACTGATGTGGAGCAAGTCATTGGTTGTCTCAAGGTTTGTCAGTGACATGGAGCAAGTCATTGGTTGTCTCAAGGTTTGTCAGTGACGTGGAGCAAGTCATTGGTTGTCTCAAGGTTTGTCAGTGACGTGGAGCAAGTCATTGGTTGTCTCAAGGTTTGTCACTGATGTGGAGCAAGTCATTGGTTGTCTCAAGGTTTGTCACTGATGTGGAGCAAGTCATTGGTTGTCTCAAGGTTTGTCAGTGACATGGAGCAAGTCATTGGTTGTCTCAAGGTTTGTCACTGATGTGGAGCAAGTCATTGGTTGTCTCAAGGTTTGTCAGTGACGTGGAGCAAGTCATTGGTTGTCTCAAGGTTTGTCAGTGACGTGGAGCAAGTCATTGGTTGTCTCAAGGTTTGTCAGTGACGTGGAGCATGTCATTGGTTGTCTCAAGGTTTGTCAGTGACGTGGAGCAAGTCATTGGTTGTCTCAAGGTTTGTCACTGATGTGGAGCAAGTCATTGGTTGTCTCAAGGTTTGTCACTGATGTGGAGCAAGTCATTGGTTGTCTCAAGGTTTGTCAGTGACGTGGAGCAAGTCATTGGTTGTCTCAAGGTTTGTCAGTGACGTGGAGCAAGTCATTGGTTGTCTCAATGTTTGTCAGTGACGTGGAGCAAGTCATTGGTTGTCTCAAGGTTTGTCAGTGACGTGGAGCAAGTCATTGGTTGTCTCAAGGTTTGTCACTGATGTGGAGCAAGTCATTGGTTGTCTCAAGGTTTGTCACTGATGTGGAGCAAGTCATTGGTTGTCTCA
This sequence comes from Bathymodiolus septemdierum, assembly GCA_963383655.1. Classification (NCBI taxonomy): domain Eukaryota; kingdom Metazoa; phylum Mollusca; class Bivalvia; order Mytilida; family Modiolidae; genus Bathymodiolus; species Bathymodiolus septemdierum. The sequence goes on from OY726527.1 coordinate 2,953,718, forward strand.
AGGTTTGTCAGTGACGTGGAGCAAGTCATTGGTTGTCTCAAGGTTTGTCAGTGACGAGGAGCAAGTCATTGGTTGTCTCAAGGTTTGTCAGTGACGTGGAGCATGTCATTGGTTGTCTCAAGGTTTGTCAGTGACGTGGAGCAAGTCATTGGTTGTCTCAAGGTTTGTCACTGATGTGGAGCAAGTCATTGGTTGTCTCAAGGTTTGTCACTGACGTGGAGCAAGTCATTGGTTGTCTCAAGGTTTGTCAGTGACGTGGAGCAAGTCATTGGTTGTCTCAAGGTTTGTCAGTGACGTGGAGCAAGTCATTGGTTGTCTCAAGGTTTGTCAGTGACGTGGAGCAAGTCATTGGTTGTCTCAAGGTTTGTCAGTGACATGGAGTAAGTCATTGGTTGTCTCAAGGTTTGTCAGTGACGTGGAGCAAGTCATTGGTTGTCTCAAGGTTTGTCAGTGACGTGGAGCAAGTCATTGGTTGTCTCAAGGCTTGTCAGTGACGTGGAGCAAGTCATTGGTTGTCTCAAGGTTTGTCAGTGACGTGGAGCAAGTCATTGGTTGTCTCAAGGTTTGTCAGTGACGTGGAGCAAGTCATTGGTTGTCTCAAGGTTTGTCAGTGACATGGAGCAAGTCATTGGTTGTCTCAAGGTTTGTCAGTGACGTGGAGCATGTCATTGGTTGTCTCAAGGTTTGTCAGTGACGTGGAGCAAGTCATTGGTTGTCTCAAGGTTTGTCAGTGACGTGGAGCATGTCATTGGTTGTCTCAAGGTTTGTCAGTGACGTGGAGCAAGTCATTGGTTGTCTCAAGGTTTGTCAGTGACGTGGAGCAAGTCATTGGTTGTCTCAAGGTTTGTCAGTGACGTGGAGCAAGTCATTGGTTGTCTCAAGGTTTGTCAGTGACATGGAGTAAGTCATTGGTTGTCTCAAGGTTTGTCAGTGACGTGGAGCAAGTCATTGGTTGTCTCAAGGTTTGTCAGTGACGTGGAGCAAGTCATTGGTTGTCTCAAGGCTTGTCAGTGACGTGGAGCAAGTCATTGGTTGTCTCAAGGTTTGTCACTGATGTGGAGCAAGTCATTGGTTGTCTCAAGGTTTGTCACTGATGTGGAGCAAGTCATTGGTTGTCTCAAGGTTTGTCAGTGACGTGGAGCAAGTCATTGGTTGTCTCAAGGTTTGTCAGTGACGTGGAGCAAGTCATTGGTTGTCTCAATGTTTGTCAGTGACGTGGAGCAAGTCATTGGTTGTCTCAAGGTTTGTCAGTGACGTGGAGCAAGTCATTGGTTGTCTCAAGGTTTGTCACTGATGTGGAGCAAGTCATTGGTTGTCTCAAGGTTTGTCACTGATGTGGAGCAAGTCATTGGTTGTCTCAAGGTTTGTCAGTGACGTGGAGCAAGTCATTGGTTGTCTCAAGGTTTGTCAGTGACGAGGAGCAAGTCATTGGTTGTCTCAATGTTTGTCAGTGACGTGGAGCATGTCATTGGTTGTCTCAAGGTTTGTCAGTGACGTGGAGCAAGTCATTGGTTGTCTCAAGGTTTGTCACTGATGTGGAGCAAGTCATTGGTTGTCTCAAGGTTTGTCACTGACGTGGAGCAAGTCATTGGTTGTCTCAAGGTTTGTCAGTGACGTGGAGCAAGTCATTGGTTGTCTCAAGGTTTGTCAGTGACGTGGAGCAAGTCATTGGTTGTCTCAATGTTTGTCAGTGACATGGAGCAAGTCATTGGTTGTCTCAAGGTTTGTCAGTGATGTGGAGCAAGTCATTGGTTGTCTCAAGGTTTGTCAGTGACGTGGAGCAAGTCATTGGTTGTCTCAAGGTTTGTCAGTGACGTGGAGCAAGTCATTGGTTGTCTCAAGGTTTGTCAGTGACGTGGAGCAAGTCATTGGTTGTCTCAAGGTTTGTCAGTGACATGGAGTAAGTCATTGGTTGTCTCAAGGTTTGTCAGTGACGTGGAGCAAGTCATTGGTTGTCTCAAGGTTTGTCAGTGACGTGGAGCAAGTCATTGGTTGTCTCAAGGCTTGTCAGTGACGTGGAGCAAGTCATTGGTTGTCTCAAGGTTTGTCAGTGACGTGGAGCAAGTCATTGGTTGTCTCAAGGTTTGTCAGTGACGTGGAGCAAGTCATTGGTTGTCTCAAGGTTTGTCAGTGACATGGAGCAAGTCATTGGTTGTCTCAAGGTTTGTCAGTGACGTGGAGCATGTCATTGGTTGTCTCAAGGTTTGTCAGTGACGTGGAGCAAGTCATTGGTTGTCTCAAGGTTTGTCAGTGACGTGGAGCATGTCATTGGTTGTCTCAAGGTTTGTCAGTGACGTGGAGCAAGTCATTGGTTGTCTCAAGGTTTGTCAGTGACGTGGAGCAAGTCATTGGTTGTCTCAAGGTTTGTCAGTGACGTGGAGCAAGTCATTGGTTGTCTCAAGGTTTGTCAGTGACATGGAGTAAGTCATTGGTTGTCTCAAGGTTTGTCAGTGACGTGGAGCAAGTCATTGGTTGTCTCAAGGTTTGTCAGTGACGTGGAGCAAGTCATTGGTTGTCTCAAGGCTTGTCAGTGACGTGGAGCAAGTCATTGGTTGTCTCAAGGTTTGTCAGTGACGTGGAGCAAGTCATTGGTTGTCTCAAGGTTTGTCAGTGACGTGGAGCAAGTCATTGGTTGTCTCAAGGTTTGTCAGTGACGTGGAGCAAGTCATTGGTTGTCTCAAGGTTTGTCAGTGACGTGGAGCATGTCATTGGTTGTCTCAAGGTTTGTCAGTGACGTGGAGCATGTCATTGGTTGTCTCAAGGTTTGTCAGTGACGTGGAGCAAGTCATTGGTTGTCTCAAGGTTCTCCTGTTACCTACACCAATAAAACAGACCGTCACGATATTAAAGTGAAAAACAAAAAATAGCACACTGGCAAAACATTTCTAAAATCTAAAATCCAAATTGTAGAAAAGGGCAAAATCGATACTCCTAACACATATATACATGATCGTTCACTTTCCTAGTTTGGTACAGGCACTTCAATAAATCTTATACTTGCTAATAGGCCAAAACGATATTCTTAAAATTACGTTTACTACTCACCAACTAAGCCTAACCGAAATGAAAACAAGTTTAAAGGAAATGTATTTACCAGTATTACGACATAACAACTAATTTTATTTTTGATTATATGCAGGTTATTGACATTGAGAGACCAGCATGCACTATTCTGGTAACAGCTGGAACATGTGATCCACCATCCCTGAACACAGCAAACTGTTCTAAATATACATGGAACTCAGTGGCATTGGTGACGTTTTCTGGAACAGAATTAGAGAGAATCTTTACTAATGAAGGAAATAGTGTTGTGATGCAACATAACGACTTAAATGGTCTTATTAACGGACCTCTTGGAGTATTTATGAGGTATCACATAGAATTATAAAGATACAAATGCTATATTTTTAGAGGATCTTTTATAGAGAGTGAAAAAAGTTTGAAAATACCATAGGGTTAAACAGAAGTCATAATTCAAAATAGGATAGGCAGTACAGTGACCAAAAAGAAAAAGGACAGAGGGCAATCAATGGTAGACAAAATAGTACATAGAAGGATTGAGCAATATGAATCCCACTAAGTAAGAAACAGGATGAATGCAGGTGCTCCGGAAGGGTAGCCCGTTCCTGAATTTGATTGAAAAATAAAGAGTTTTAAGATACCAAAGGGGTAATCAGAATCCTTAAATTGAAGAAGGACAGAAAACACAATGTGTGACTGAACTTTTACCACTTTCTCTCCACCAATAAAGGTAATGGGAACGATACAACTGAAGGTTGCATAAAACACCTTTTTAATGTTTCTCCTTTTTTTGAAATTGGGACAAAATAAAGACCATCAAATGCAATGTTGTTGTTCGATTTGTTTATAATCAAAAAGTTAGCCATCACTGTTTACAGTTTCTCTAAGTAACGATATACTTCTCAGACACCAACCGGAGGGCCCGGGTGGCTCAATGAGTTAGGTAGTTGGATTACCTAACAACTCATACAAGCCTATCACCAATACGGCGTGGGTTCTCACCCGGCTTCGTATATTGCGAAAAAGGGTGCACTCGACTCGCAGCCGCAAGTGATAAAGTTTACCAGTTGCTTGCCCATGGTTGGTGGTTCTCTCTGGGTACTACGGCTTCTTCCACCACTAAAACAGGTCGCCATGATATAGCTGAAATATTGCTGAAAGTGGCGTTAAACACAATAAATCAAATCAAATCAAATCAACCAACCGGGGTTTCATCGGTCAGTCTGTTATAATTTTCTCGATATAGTCTTATCATGGCGGTATAACTGCAGCAAAAACTGCTGAATCTGATGATGAATACTAGTAGCCAACCCAAAATAAGGAAACTTTTCATAAAACACTGTGTATAAGACATATTTTTTTTCGGTTGAAAAATGTTATCCAATGGAAAGAATGGAATATTAAATTTTATGTTACGGTAAATATTTTATAATAAAGTACTTTCCATTGCTATAAAAAAGTATCCTAGTGTACAATAAACAGGTACATAATATTATGTCCGACGCTGATTATTAAATCATGAGACGCATCTGTAATATTATTTCCGACGCTCATTGATAAATCACCCGATCCGACCATCAAATGAGCTAATCCGGATAATATTTTATACTAAGGTATGTAATATTATTTCCGACGCTGATTAATAAATCACCTGACCCATCCAGAAAATATTTTATAAATAAAATTTACAGGTAAATATATATATATACTGAAAATATATTATAGCCAGAACACTCAATTTAAATGATAGATTGAGTAATCTTCAAACCCATTATAAAATCAATAGAGTCAGATCCAGTTTGTTTGTTTGATTTGCAAGTATCACCACAGTTTATTAGTGAAGAAGATAATGAAACGGAGAGTGAAAATGAAATTTTGTGTACTCCTAAACCAAAGCGACTGAGAAAAAGTAATAAAAGAAAGATGTGAATATTATTAAAACACTGTAATTGTAATGATTTATATATTTATTTAAAAATAAATTGCAGTAATAAAGAAGTATTTCACTAGTATTAAGTACATATTTATTTGTAGCAATCTTAATTAATTGATTGAGAAAATTAGTAACTTATAAAATCAGATCATTTCCTCTATAATATTTTTTTTCCGGTTGAAAAGTTATAATGTGCAGATATATTTTGATATTAAATTTCTTCCACCTCAACTGGAAAATATATAATAGCATTGGAAGAAATTTAATATTGAAATATTGTCCAAGGATAATATTTTATCTTAAAGATAATCCGCCGAAAAAAAATATTATGGAGGATAAAATAAAATGTTACATGTGGACATGCAAGTGCACCTTTTATTGAAATGTCTGTACAAAGCCATATAATTGAGTGGTTTTGTATTTGTATGTAAAGGGTATCTATTTTTCTGTTGGATTTTGTTCCAACAGTGTGGTATATTGTTTTTTTATTTTGTTATAGTGGCGATTGCTGCACACCATCTGTTACAGTCAATGTGGTAGATATTGGAGGCCATATAGCACAATGTCATTTAGAATTGTCAGACGGGAATCCAGTTGAATCTGTGGAACCAGCAGCAGAAGTTGTGACAACTCCAGAAGAGACAACTCAAGATGAGACAACTCCAGTCGCTACAACTCAAGATGAGACAACTCCAGTAGTTACAACTCAAGATGAGACAACTCCAGTAATTACAACTCAAGATGAGACAACTCCAGCCGTGATGCCAGTAATTGTAAGTATTTTCGTTATTTTATTTACATTTAATGAATGGACGTAGTTCACAAAATCATAAACCATCTATCGCCTGGGAAAATCCGTGGTTGTGCATAGACATAGGATACAGTTTCACCACCGATGTGAGATACAACCCCTCCGAATTAAGTATGCAAGTCGCCCTTAAGAAGGGACGTAAGTGAGTAGCTCATCTTGAAAAACAACTTCCTGTAAGAACCGCGTTGGTGGTGTAATGCTTAGCCTGTTCGCTTCAAATGTGGTAAATCGTGGATTCAAGTCACGGTTGGGTCACGCCATAGAATATCAAACTGGTATTTGTTGTTTCTTTGCTAAGCATGCAGCATTAATGAGAAAGACAAAAGACTGGTTCGCTCGGAAATAGGATAATGTGACCGAATGGAGTGAAATGTCTACCCGTGGACTGTTGTTTCAGTGAACTGGCACTATACAATTTTAACAAATTAAAGTGTGCTGATCTAATTCAAAGCGTACATCATTATCATTTCATCGAATGTAATTTGTCCTCGCCAAGAAATAGCTGAATATTTGCTCATTTGGTGTTAAATAACACTCACTCACTCACTTAAATAACACTCACTCACTCACTCACTCACTTACTCAACTTCCAGTATCTCCTAGTGACCACAGGTAGAAATACCCAGGACCGGCCTTACCAGGTGTAGGGCTAATTCTTCATTGTAACACCTGCAGTGTGTTGTGTGTACTTGATAAACCGAGAGTAGATAACACTAGTGAGGGACCCAATTGGGAGCAGTTGGTCCAATTGTCTTAAGGCCGGTCCTGGAAATAATGCACCTCAAAGAAAAATTATCCTGAAGTTTTATAGTTTTTAATTTTACCCTGATGAGGATCAAACTAATGATCGTACGCACTAGAGGCTAATTCACCATTATACAACTAATGATCGTCCGCACCAGAGGCTAATTCACCATTATACAACTAATGATCGTCCGCACTAGAGGCTAATTCACCATTATACAACTAATGATCGTCCGCACTAGAGGCTAATTCACCATTATACAACTAATGATCGTCCACACTAGAGGCTAATTCACCATTATACAACTAATGATCGTCCGCACTAGAGGCTAATTCACCATTATACAACTAATGATCGTCCGCACTAGAGGCTAAATCACCATTATACAACTAATGATCGTCCACACTAGAGGCTAATTCACAATTATGCAACTAATGATCGTCCGCACTAGAGGCTAATTCACCATTATGCAACTAATGATCGTCCGCACTAGAGGCTAATTCACCATTATACAACTAATGATCGTCTGCACTAGAGGCTAATTCACCATTATATAACTAATGATCGTCCGCACTAAAGGCTAATTCACCATTATACAACTAATGATCGTCCACACTAGAGGCTAATTCACCATTATGCAACTAATGATCGTCCACACTAGAGGCTAATTCACCATTATGGCTAATTCACCATTATACAACTAATGATCGTCCGCACTAGAGGCTAATTCACCATTATACAACTAATGATCGTCCGCACTAGAGGCTAATTCACCATTATACAACTAATGATCGTCCACACTAGAGGCTAATTCACCATTATGCAACTAATGATCGTCCACACTAGAGGCTAATTCACCATTATACAACTAATGATCGTCTGCACTAGAGGCTAATTCACCATTATACAACTAATGATCGTCCACACTAGAGGCTAATTCACCATTATACAACTAATGATCGTCCGCACTAGAGGCTAATTCACCATTATACAACTAATGATCGTCCGCACTAGAGGCTAATTCACCATTATACAACTAATGATCGTCCGCACTAGAGGCTAATTCACCATTATACAACTAATGATCGTCCGCACTAGAGGCTAATTCACCATTATACAACTAATGATCGTCCGCACTAGAGGCTAATTCACCATTATGCAACTAATGATCGTCCACACTAGAGGCTAATTCACCATTATACAACTAATGATCGTCCGCACTAGAGGCTAATTCACTAACCATTATACAACTAATGATCGTCCACACTAGAGGCTAATTCACCATTATACAACTAATGATCGTCCACACCAGAGGCTAATTCACCATTATACAACTAATGATCGTCCGCACTAGAGGCTAATTCACCATTATACAACTAATGATCATCCGCACTAGAGGCTAATTCACCATTATACAACTAATGATCGTCCACACTAGAGGCTAATTCACCATTATGCAACTAATGATCATCCACACTAGAGGCTAATTCACCATTATACAACTAATGATCGTCCACACTAGAGGCTAATTCACCATTATGCAACTAATGATCGTCCACACTAGAGGCTAATTCACCATTATGCAACTAATGATCGTCCGTACTAGAGGCTAATTCACCATTATACAATTAATGATCGTCTGCACTAGAGGCTAATTCACCATTATACAACTAATGATCGTCCACACTAGAGGCAAATTCACCATTATACAACTAATGATCGTCTGCACTAGAGGCTAATTCACCATTATACAACTAATGATCGTCCGCACTAGAGGCTAATTCACCATTATACAACTAATGATCGTCCGCACTAGAGGCTAATTCACCATTATACAACTAATGATCGTCCGCACTAGAGGCTAATTCACCATTATACAACTAATGATCGTCCACACTAGAGGCTAATTCACCATTATACAACTAATGATCGTCCGCACTAGAGGCTAATTCACCATTATACAACTAATGATCATCCACACTAGAGGCTAATTCACCATTATACAACTAATGATCGTCCGCACTAGAGGCTAATTCACCATTATACAACTAATGATCGTCCGCACTAGAGGCTAATTCACCATTATACAACTAATGATCGTCCACACTAGAAGCTAATTCACCATTATACAACTAATGATCGTCCACACCAGAGGCTAATTCACCATTATACAACTAATGATCGTCCGCACTAGAGGCTAATTCACCATTATACAACTAATGATCATCCGCACTAGAGGCTAATTCACCATTATACAACTAATGATCGTCTGCACTAGAGGCTAATTCACCATTATACAACTAATGATCGTCCACACTAGAGGCTAATTCACCATTATACAAGTAATGATCGTCCGCACTAGAGGCTAATTCACTAACCATTATACAACTAATGATCGTCCACACTAGAGGCTAATTCACCATTATACAACTAATGATCGTCCACACCAGAGGCTAATTCACCATTATACAACTAATGATCGTCTGCACTAGAGGCTAATTCACCATTATACAACTAATGATCGTCCACACTAGAGGCTAATTCACCATTATACAACTAATGATCGTCCGCACTAGAGGCTAATTCACCATTATACAACTAATGATCATCCACACTAGAGGCTAATTCACCATTATACAACTAATGATCGTCCGCACTAGAGGCTAATTCACTAACCATTATACAACTAATGATCGTCCACACTAGAGGCTAATTCACCATTATACAACTAATGATCGTCCACACCAGAGGCTAATTCACCATTATACAACTAATGATCGTCTGCACTAGAGGCTAATTCACCATTATACAACTAATGATCGTCCACACTAGAGGCTAATTCACCATTATACAACTAATGATCGTCCGCACTAGAGGCTAATTCACCATTATACAACTAATGATCATCCGCACTAGAGGCTAATTCACCATTATACAACTAATGATCGTCCACATTAGAGGCTAATTCACCATTATACAACTAATGATCGTCCACACTAGAGGCTAATTCACCATTATACAACTAATGATCGTCCGCACTAGAGGCTAATTCACCATTATACAACTAATGATCATCCGCACTAGAGGCTAATTCACCATTATACAACTAATGATCGTCTGCACTAGAGGCTAATTCACCATTATACAACTAATGATCGTCCACACTAGAGGCTAATTCACCATTATACAACTAATGATCGTCCACACTAGAGGCTAATTCACCATTATACAACTAATGATCGTCCGCACTAGAGGCTATTGATTCACCATTATACAACTAATGATCGTCCACACTAGAGGCTAATTCACCATTATACAACTAATGATCGTCCGCACTAGAGGCTAATTCACCATTATACAACTAATGATCGTCCACACTAGAGGCTAATTCACCATTATACAACTAATGATCGTCCACACCAGAGGCTAATTCACCATTATACAACTAATGATCGTCTGCACTAGAGGCTAATTCACCATTATACAACTAATGATCGTCCACACTAGAGGCTAATTCACCATTATACAACTAATGATCGTCCGCACTAGAGGCTAATTCACCATTATACAACTAATGATCATCCGCACTAGAGGCTAATTCACCATTATACAACTAATGATCGTCTGCACTAGAGGCTAATTCACCATTATACAACTAATGATCGTCCACACTAGAGGCTAATTCACCATTATACAACTAATGATCGTCCACACTAGAGGCTAATTCACCATTATACAACTAATGATCGTCCGCACTAGAGGCTATTGATTCACCATTATACAACTAATAATCGTCCGCACTAGAGGCTAATTCACCATTATACAACTAATGATCGTCTGCACTAGAGGCTAATTCACCATTATACAACTAATGATCGTCCACACTAGAGGCTAATTCACCATTATACAACTAATGATCATCCACACTAGAGGCTAATTCACCATTATACAACTAATGATTGTCCGCACTAGAGGCTAATTCACCATTATGCAACTAATGATCGTCCACACTAGAGGCTAATTCACCATTATACAACTAATGATCGTCTGCACTAGAGGCTAATTCACCATTATACAAGTAATGATCGTCCACACTAGAGGCTAATTCACCATTATACAACTAATGATCGTCCGCACTAGAGGCTAATTCACCATTATACAACTAATGATCATCCACACTAGAAGCTAATTCACCATTATACAACTAATGATCGTCCGCACTAGAGGCTAATTTACCATTATTCAACTAATGATCGTCCGCACTAGAGGCTAATTCACCATTATACAACTAATGATCGTTCGCACTAGAGGCTAATTCACCATTATACAACTAATGATCGTCCACACTAGAAGCTAATTCACCATTATACAACTAATGATCGTCCGCACTAGAGGCTAATTTACCATTATTCAACTAATGATCGTCCGCACTAGAGGCTAATTCACCATTATACAACTGAAGCGGTTCAACAGAAAAAAGGAATCACAAAAAACCCACTAAAAGTTACAAGATTTCAATCAAAGATCATGTTGAAATATCAGGATTCAAATTAAAGGAAAACAATATCACACTGACGAAACATTTCCAAATTCCAATAGAAAAATCGTGGAAAGAGGCACAATCGGTACCCTTAATGGACAAATACATCACCACTCACTACAGATACCGCAAATAAGCGTGATAGGGTTATAATTGTTGTATGAGCCCTTTATGCAGTCATGCAAATATTTTCAAATGAATAAAATGGTATTGTATTCAATTGTTATACTTGTATTTCCGTCGTGTTCAATATTAAATATTAATTTTATTGTGGTTTTATTTTCAAAGTTTCAGTCTAACTACAGCCTCTATAGTTTGATCGTTGGCATGACAGTTTGTGCAATCATTGTTATTGCAGTTATTGTTGGCGGGGTAATAATAAATAAATTCCTTGCTCGACGTCGAAATATGAAAGAGAACAAATTGGAAGAAAGAAGATATTCAAATCCAAACAGAGAAGAATTTTCATTTGTAAAGCGATTTGCTATGTACAGAGGATACAAATGGGAGTATGGAAACGAATGGTACTAAATATTGTTGATCATGTAAAACTGTGTGTAAACGAAGACAGTCGAACCTAGTACAAGAAAAGCTTTATTGTGCCCATGACTAACTAACTAACAATAGCGTTTATTTTACCCATTTTATAGTACTCAAAATTATATGATTGTAGAATGAATTAAAATATTGTTATGTTGACCCGGAGATAATCATCATATCAACTTTCTGGTGGAATATCTGTGTCACAAATGACCACGGAATATGTTCCACTTGTCGTAAACACTTCCCGGTTCTTTCCTCGTTCATGACTTATCACCGGGTTTGTAACTAGAATAACATGACGGATGTCACTAGTTGAGCAGGAACTCCTTACACTTCTGGAGCAACTGAGTTCTTAGTGGGATTCGTGTTACTGGATCTTTAGTTTTATGTGTATGTTTTGTAGATAGTTGTTTGTCCTTTTATTTATTTTCTTTTGGCCACTGTGTTGTCTGTTCTTCTTCTTTTGGCCATTGTGTTGTCTGTCATTCTTCTTTTGGCCACTGTGTTGTCTGTCCTTCTTCTTTTGGCCATTGTGTTGTCTGTCCTTCTTCTTTTGGCCATTGTGTTGTCTGTTCTTCTTCTTTTGGCCACTGTGTTGTCTGTCCTTCTTCTTTTGGCCATTGTGTTGTCTGTCCTTCTTCTTTTGGCCATTGTGTTGTCTGTCCTTCTTCTTTTGGCCATTGTGTTGTCTGTCCTTCTTCTTTTGGCCACTGTGTTGTCTGTCCTTCTTCTTTTGGTCATTGTGTTGTCTGTCCTTCTTCTTTTGGCCACTGTGTTGTCTGTCCTTCTTCTTTTGGCCATTGTGTTGTCTGTCCTTCTTTTGGCCATTGTGTTGTCTGTTCTTCTTCTTTTGGCCACTGTGTTGTCTGTCCTTCTTCTTTTGGCCATTGTGTTGTCTGTCCTTCTTCTTTTGGCCATTGTGTTGTCTGTCCTTCTTCTTTTGGCCACTGTGTTGTCTGTCCTTCTTCTTTTGGCCATTGTGTTGTCTGTCCTTCTTCTTTTGGCTATTGTGTTGTCTGTCCTTCTTCTTTTGGCCACTGTGTTGTCTGTCCTTCTTCTTTTGGCCATTGTGTTGTCTGTCCTTCTTCTTTTGGCCATTGTGTTGTCTATCCTTCTTCTTTTGGCTATTGTGTTGTCTGTCCTTCTTCTTTTGGCCATTGTGTTGTCTGTCCTTCTTCTTTTGGCCATTGTGTTGTCTGTCCTTCTTCTTTTGGCCATTGTGTTGTCTGTCCTTCTTCTTTTGGCCATTGTGTTGTCTGTCCTTCTTTTGGCCATTGTGTTGTCTGTCCTTCTTCTTTTGGCCATTGTGTTGTCTGTCCTTCTTCTTTTGGCCATTGTGTTGTCTGTCCTTCTTCTTTTGGCCATTGTGTTGTCTGTCCTTCTTTTGGCCACTGTGTTGTCTGTCCTTCTTCTTTTGGCCATTGTGTTGTCTGTCCTTCTTCTTTTGGCCATTGTGTTGTCTGTCCTTCTTCTTTTGGCCATTGTGTTATCTGTCCTTCTTCTTTTGGCTATTGTGTTGTCTGTCCTTCTTCTTTTGGCCATTGTGTTGTCTGTCCTTCTTCTTTTGGCCATTGTGTTGTCTGTCCTTCTTCTTTTGGCCATTGTGTTGTCTGTCCTTCTTTTGGCCATTGTGTTGTCTGTCCTTCTTCTTTTGGCCATTGTGTTGTCTGTCCTTCTTTTGGCCATTGTGTTGTATGTCCTTCTTCTTCTTTTGGCCATTGTGTTGTCTGTCCTTCTTCTTTTGGCTATTGTGTTGTCTGTCCTTCTTCTTTTGGCCACTGTGTTGTCTGTCCTTCTTCTTTTGGCCATTGTGTTGTCTGTCCTTCTTCTTTTGGCTATTGTGTTGTCTGTCCTTCTTCTTTTGGCCATTGTGTTGTCTGTCCTTCTTCTTTTGGCTATTGTGTTGTCTGTCCTTCTTATTTTGGCCATTGTGTTGTCTGTCCTTCTTCTTTTGGCCATTGTGTTGTCTGTCCTTCTTCTTTTGGCCATTGTGTTGTCTGTCCTTCTTCTTTTGGCCATTGTGTTGTCTGTCCTTCTTCTTTTGGCCATTGTGTTGTCTGTTCTTCTTCTTTTGGCCATTGTGTTGTCTGTCCTTCTTCTGGCCATTGTGTTGTCTGTCCTTCTTCTTTTGGCCATTGTGTTGTCTGTCCTCCTTCTTCTTTTGGCCATTGTGTTGTCTGTCCTTCTTCTTTTGGCTATTGTGTTGTCTGTCCTTCTTATTTTGGCCACTGTGTTGTCTGTCCTTCTTCTTTTGGCCATTGTGTTGTCTGTCCTTCTTCTTTTGGCTATTGTGTTGTCTGTCCTTCTTCTTTTGGCCATTGTGTTGTCTGTCCTTCTTCTTTTGGCTATTGTGTTGTCTGTCCTTCTTATTTTGGCCATTGTGTTGTCTGTCCTTCTTCTTTTGGCCATTGTGTTGTCTGTCCTTCTTCTTTTGGCCATTGTGTTGTCTGTCCTTCTTCTTTTGGCCATTGTGTTGTCTGTCCTTCTTCTTTTGGCCATTGTGTTGTCTGTTCTTCTTCTTTTGGCCATTGTGTTGTCTGTCCTTCTTCTGGCCATTGTGTTGTCTGTCCTTCTTCTTTTGGCCATTGTGTTGTCTGTCCTTCTTCTTTTGGCCATTGTGTTGTCTGTCCTTCTTCGATATACAGATTCTGATTAACCCTTTGGTATCTTCGAACTCTTCGTAAAGTATATATAATATTACCTTAGTTTGCATCCCTAGGATCCGATATATTTGTAACATCTGATGTTGTTGGTTCATTTGATTAATATATATCAAACCTCTATTTTAAGGGCACTCAAGGAAACCTGAAAATGTGCCCTTTATCAGCAGTTGTCCTTTATATACAGGTTTATATGATATTAATGAGGAAAATGAGACTATCCTTTTGAGACTGATTTGTTATATAGAGGTTTAATTGACAGTCTGAATTATTTTAAATACACTAGAATTACTTAAACAACAATATTTATACTGGCATTGTATCAGTAATTCTCAATTATTCCCAGGATTAAATATTTAACTCGTATTTACATTCACTTTAGTTATGTTGTATCTTAAAATCTGAATTATTTACATTTGTATATGATTACAATGAATACTGGTGACGGTTCCCAGAGCTGCCTAGCCTATTCTAAGGTATAGATATTGGCTGCCCTCTCGATGAGACAGGGGGTGCCACTTTAAGTTTGGACAGCCTGGCTGAAGATCATAGTTGGAGGCCATGTCTAGAGAGTGTCAGGATCCCTACAAGTTGTGTATCACTTTGGTATATTTAGAAAAAGCGTATTCGAATTGTAGCCCTGATTGTGCCATTTTTTCCTTCTCATGTTTACAGTTTTTCATTCCGGATATACATGATCTTCTTGCCAAACACCAATCAACCATATATTAGTACCATTTTTATGGCTGTGACAAATGCTATACTGATGGCTCTCACATTTGTTTTGAATACTAGAGGAGATTTACTGGACTCAACCGACAGGGCTGTTCATGTGCACAAAATTGGATATACTACGTATTTATTATTATAAGGAAAGTCTGACCACGGATCATAGTTGGTAGAGTTTGTATCCAATTTTTCTCCATATTGTTATTTTTTTCAGTTGCAGTTAGAAGTGATAGCCACTATCGTTCAATACCTATCTATTTTCTGCATCGTTGAACTTGTTCTCGTCTTGAATATATGCATGACAAATTTACCTTAATTTTCAAAAAGATTTTGGAAATGTTCCAGCATTTGTTTTTATCTCACCTTGCCAAAGGCAAAATGAGCTTTTGCCATCACTTGGCGTCCGTCGTGTTTCGTCTGTCGTCTGTTAACTTTTCACATTTTAATCTTCTCTTCTGAAACCCCTCAGCCATATGAACTGAAACTTGGTAGGAAGCATATATGGAAGGTCCTCTATAAAAATTGCTCATTTTGTTCCGATCCATTTACAAACATGGCCACCACAGGCAATTCTTGTTTCTGATTGGCCTATTTTTTTTAATCTTCTCCTCTGAAACCGCTTAGCCAAATGAACTGAAACTTGGTAGGAAGCATCTATGGAAGGTCCTCTATAAAGATTGCTAATTTCGTCCCGATCCATTAACAAACATGGCCACCACAGGTGACTTGTTTCTGATTGGCTGATTTTAAAAATTCTTCTCTTCTGTAACTGCTTGGCCAAATGATCCGAAACTTAGTAGGAATCATCTATGGAAGTTCCTCTATAAAGATTGCTCATTCCGTCCCAATCCATTAACAAACATGGCCGCCACAGACAATTCATGTTTATGATTGTATGCTTTCTAAAAAAATATTTGTTTATGTGGAAAGGGAGATAACTCTAATTTAAATATAGAAACTATAAATTGAATTACAGATAAATATGCCTCTAAAACCCCTCAGCCAAATGAACTGAAACTTGGTAGGAAGCATCTATGGAAGGCCCTCTATAAAGATTGCTCATTTCGTCCCGATTCATTAACAAACATGGCCACCACAGGTGACTTGTTTCTGATTGGCTGATTTTAAAAATTCTTCTCTTCTGTAACTGCTTGGCCAAATGATCCGAAACTTAGTAGGAAGCCTCTATGGAGGGTCCTCTATAAATATTGCTCATTCCGTCCCGATCCATTAACAAACATGGCCACCACAGACAATTCTTGTTTCTGATTGGCTGATTTTTAAAATTCTTCTCCTCTGAAACCGCTTGGCCAAATGATCTGAAACTTGGTAGGAAGCATCTATGGGCGGTCCTCTATAAAGAGTACTCATTTCGTTCCAATTCCATTAACAAACATGGCCGTCACAGGTGATTCTTGTTTCTGATTGGTCTATTTCTAAAAATCTTCTCCTCTGAAACCACTGGGCCAAATGAACCGAAACTTGGCAGGAAGCATCTATGGAAGGTCCTCTTTAAAGATTGCTCATTCTGTCCCGATTCATTAACAAACAAGGCCACCACAGGCGATTCTTGTTTCTGATTGGTCTATTTCTAAAAATCTCCTCTGAAACCGCATGGCCAAATGATCCGAAACTTGGTAGGAAGCATCTATGGAAAGTCCTCTTATAAAGATTGCTCATTTTGTCCGAATCTGTTAACAAACATGGCCACCACAGACAATTCTTTTTTCTTATTGTTCGATTTCTAAAACAGCTTTTCCTCTGAAACCGCTTGGCCAAATGATATGAAACTTGATAAGAAGCATCTATGGAAGGTCCTCTATAGAGATTGCTCATTTCGTTTTGATCCATTAACAAACATGGCTGCCACAGGCAATTCTTGTTTTAGATTGGTTGCTTTCTAAAAATCTTCTCTGAAACTGCTGTGCCAAAACGAACCAAAATTTGGTGGGAGCACCTATAGGCTATGGAAGGTTCTGTATTAAGTTTCCTCAGAGCAGAATGAAAGGTGAGCGATACAGGCTCAGCTCAGTGCTGAGCCTCTAGTTCAATTTCACCTTTGTTTTTGTGATTTTTTTTTTTACAAGATTGTGGAACTGTTTCGACAATTGTTTTAAAATTTTGCCTCTATTTTTCGATAACATTTTGGAATTGTTCGTTGTTGTTTTTTATTTTACTTTTTTTATCCTGAATTGGACGTCAACTTTATCCCACGTTTTGGTTATGGATATGGTGTTTAACGCCACTTTCAACAATAGTTCAGCTATATCATGGCGGTCAGTTTTATTGGTGGAGGAAACCGGATTACACAGAGAAAGGTCACTGGCAATCTTTATCACGTAATGTAATACCCAGTCTCGAGTACACCTCGTCCGAGTGATGTTCGAACTCACAATGTTAGTGGTGATAGGCACTGATGGCATAGGTAGTTGTAAATCCAACTACGATACGATCACGACCACAACGGTCCCTGAACTAGTGCACTATCAAAAAACGCTTAAAACCTTATGATGTGGTAAGTATCTTATCTTTATTGAAGACATAATTCATTGATAATAGTTTTTTCAAAGAACATTAATAATGACGTTTATCGAAACGCTTACTGTTAAAGGCATATTGTCTACCAAAATCTTAATTTTGTATACCCAAAATTATTGTCTTTTTCCGTACTGATCTTCATAAAATGAAGATTAACACCGAGTTATGCTGCAAAAAAAATTTTTGACTAAAAAGACTCAAAACTATCGTTATCGGAATTATTGTCCAGGATAACAAGAATTAAAATCTATTCATATGACCTTCTATGTGAACCCGTCTTGAGCATGCGCACTGTTTAGAAACAATAAACAACATGTGGTTCTTGGGCAAAAGAGAAAGTGTCAACGTGTGGAAGAAAGGAGGAAAGATGAATAGAAGTGAAGTATCTTCGAAATGGAACAAATGCAGGATATTTGTAGGGGATCAGTTGGACCGTTGGAACGAACTCAAGGAAGTGCTACGCATCCAAACCTGCGGTGAAGTGGGCAAGATTTTGCTTGATAGGTAAGCCGAGCATGTTTTTTCCTTCTTTTCTCAATCGTTTTTCATATTTTATGAATTTATGATGATGCCTACGATCATTTTCGGTAGATATTATTTAATATATGTAATCTTGCACCTGGCAACAGCAAATTATTGTCAATGAATAGCATAAAACGGCCGTATTTGCGAGGTAGACTGACGAATTTTAACATCCTTGCTGCAGCATCCGGGCTACTGGCATACACATAGATAAAAATAGATTTCGCCTCGCTCAAGTCAATGCATAATTAATTAGCTTCCAGTAACGATGGTCAGCTTTTTTAAATCGATAAAATTACGTTTCGTAGCTTACCTTACCTTATCGTTGAATCTTTGACCGTCATTCGGGACAACCTCGTATGAGTTTATTCCCCATTACCATTTCACATGTCTGTGAAAACAGGACTTGGACTATATTAATATTGAATACGTCAATCACCTTGCACCATTTAGAAGCCAAGCTAATGCTGTATATACATTGGGAAAAACCTTCACCATTATTCACAGGGTTAGTTACTACATGTATATATATATATCTACATCTGCATGCAGGTTACTCCTTTCAGAGAAAATATTCTAGTTCATCATACCTCCACATTAATTACATTGAATAGAAAAGAAACAGTTCACAATTACCTTTTCACTTTTTACCTACGAGGGATAATTGACATTGTACGTATACAATGTAAGGCGTAGCACATTTTTCTAGAATTCAGTTCTATCTGCTGTTCAACAATTCTACTGAGTTGGATAGATGTTGATCTAAGTTTCGTACAGTCCGTAAGCATCTGAACTTTAATTTCGGAGTCTAAGTTATCAAAACTTATTTCTGAGAAACTTGCGAGAATATCACTGATTATGGAAAGATGTTCTGAGCGAGGAGCATAGAGTAGTTTACATTCTGGTAGAAAATGTTCTAGGGTCTCATCATTTTCACCACATAGTTCACAGATTGGAGATATATTTGAGTACTTAGCACGGGATCCTTGAAATGGATATGTTCCAGTCACTATTTTTAATTTAACTCCAATGCTCATTGCTGCTCTTGATGGGTTAAGATCTTTTGAGATGTCAATTATTGGATGAGGTAGTTTGGGTGTATATGGTTTGCTGTTCAGATGTTCTACGGGTGGATACCATGTAGCTGCTGTTTCTCGTATCTTTTCTGTTCAAAAGTTTGCTACTTCCCTTTGAACGGACGACTTCCATATTGACTTTTTTATAGGATTTGTCAATAACTCGTTGATATTAGAAAATTCATATTTGAGTAAGATTTTCTTAATATTGATGAACTAACTTCTGCTGTCTGTTGACTTATTGAGTAGTTGTCTCATTGCAAGTTGTTTTTCTATTGCATTATCAGGTTGTCTACATATATTATTGAATAGAGTCATGCATTTAATGTCTATAATTGCTTCTACTGGTAGTAGTCCAGATACGATATAAGCCGTAGGATCTGGTGTATTAATTGGAAGTGACAGAATCTGTTTGAGTATAGTTTTTTGGAATAACTCACGTTTTACTAGATTGCTTTGTTTTGGTTGAACAATTTCTAGGCCATATGTGAGAACAGGTTGAATATAAGTTTTGTATAAAGATAAAGATGTCATCGGATCAAGTCCATTTACACCATGAAATCCGGCAGATAGTAGGCTGTATGCAGTTCGTCTTGCTTTTGTGATATTTTGCTCAATATGTATGGCTTCAGTTTTTTCCTTTGACTTAGATCTTAATATCCCTAAATGAGCTGATTTTTCAACCAAAAGCATGTTGTTTTGGTTGATTTTTATAAGTGGTTGTCTATCTGTGGTTTCTTTTTGTATTATTTATTTCAATAATCACACGTTCCTGTCGTTGGAGTTTATATCGATGAGTATCACTGTAATTTACGGCTTGATTGACATGAATTTGTAAGTCATAAGGGTTGTCGCACACTAAGGCTATGTCATTCGCACATGTAATAGCATTAATAGTTAATGTTCCAATGTGGCATCCAAGTTTAGAGTTCTCGTAGGTTTTGAGCAGGTCTTCTATGCATAATTTATATAATTCGGCACTTAGTAAGCCTCGTAGTTTTATTCCTTGATGGCTGGAGAAGATTTCAGAAGTTTGTCGTTTCCATTTGACACTTGTCTTGGTGAAGTTCATCAATTATTTTCCAAGTAGATGGTTGTACGCCTAATAAAAATAACTTTATCATCAAGATATATATGTCGATCACATCAAAGGCAAACTTAGCCTCTAGCAAAGCTAAGTAAAATGGAGCTTTTCTGTCAGAGTACTCTCTATATACCTCTTCTATGACGACGGCGGCATATAAGTGGGGATGTATTTGTTGTAAAACCTCGCTGCAATGGAGATTGTGGCTTTGTCAATATTGTCCTGAAGTTGTTTCTTGCTATATGTTCTAGTATTTTACATAGTATAGGGAGAACCACTATTCCTCTATTGTTTTTGGAGCCATTTTTGTCTCCCTTGTTTTTATATATGGGTGAAAGAAGTCCGACTTTGATAAGCTCAGGGATGGAATATTGTGAAATCATGTTGTTAATTAAATCTAGCAGATATAGTTGGAAGCCTGCATATATAATATTTTCGATTGATAATCCATATATGTCCTCAGATTTACCAGTATTGATTGCTTTTATTGCATTTTCCAGTTCTTCCATTGTTTTGATTTTCGGAGGAATGTTCTTATAAATGTCATTAATGTTGTTATAGTCAGTTTGGCATTGTTGTTTATATTGATTGTTGTAACTTGGGTCATCAGCAGGCTGTGCTAAATTTTGGAAGTGTTCATGCCAACCTTTAAGTATGTTATCGCCATCATAATTGTTATTGCCAACGTATAGATCATCTATTATAACATTTCTGTTGTTTCTTTGCTTCCATATCATCTGATAGAATACTTTCTTGTTATGGGTCTGGACATTAATGATTTTATCTCTTTCTTCATGTTTTTGTTTTGATTCCTCCTTTCTAATCTTCAAGAGGTATATCTTCATTGTTTCAATTTTGCAGAGGACTAACGGGTTTTGTGGGCATTTTGGGTTGCCGGCTTCTTTCCATTCTTTGTGAGCTATCTTATCGTGTGTAATGGCATCTTTGATGTTATTATTCCATATGTTCAATTTCAATTTATTCTTTCCATATTGTCTGGTTTGAACATTTTTCGGCTGTGCTGTTTAATATGTCCATGGTGTCTAACAGTTTAGGTTAATGACTGTATCAGTATTAGTTCTTCGTCCAGCATCGCTTGTGCACTAGTTAATTGTTTGTATGTTACTCTATCACTACCTTCAGCTACATTTTGGATAGTCCTTGATTTTGATTGTGAAGTATCTATGATCTCTATACATAATTTGCAGGTATAATCCTCATTTCTATCTTGGGTTTCTAAAAGAATTTAGTTTTAAGCATCGATAATGGACCCATTGCTGCCCTTTATCACAAAATACGGCTCTTGATTGTACATTGCGATTACATTTGAAACATTTGGCATTGTGATTTTCCACCGTATTATCAGGAATAGCAAGTTTTACTCCAATTTGTTCTTGGGTACTTTTAAGCTTCATTAGTTCCTCCTCGAGTTTTTCATTCCAGTTCTTGATGTTAATGCGATTTCCATTCAAGGTCACATCTTTTATTATCTTATGTATATTGGGTAGGTCTTTTTCTATGAATATGTTTGTGCCTTTTCCATTTACCAGAAATGTACACTTAGTGTTGTATAATGTAAGTGTATATTGATGCTGGTAGTTCTCATGTAATTTGAAGAGTACTTTGCTCAGGTTCAGTCCATTTTTGTCAATATCATTCGTGACAACAGCTATGCGATTGTCTGCTTATGATCTCATAATAATGAGGAATAGCATTCTTCACCAGTTCAAAGGTGATTGCGTCCATGCTTCCAACAATACCCACACCTGTACAGTGATATTCGAATTGTATGTCTCTCTTTGTTGCCAACATTTTATTTTCCAAGGCTTTTTTAAGATTTAGCGAACAATTCTTCTCTCTATGCGTAATGTTGATCGAGGCTGTTATCCCCAACATTCGTCCCTTATTTTGATAGCTATTTTTCGTTACCATGATTCCCTTGCTGGGTGTACTCCGTCTCTATACAGTGTGAAATTGTAGCTATCTCTTATGTTTTTGAATTGCTAGGTTTTTTTGTGGTATATATCTTGAGAACAATTTGGTGAAGTCTTCTGGAGCCGAATATTCAATTTTCTAATGTAATCGTTCAATGCACGAACTTGAGAGATCAGTTGCTCATCTTGTTCTTTGAATTGATTTTGTTCTGTATGGCCTTTGTATTTGTTTAGTTCATATATTGAATAGACAGGTATTTCCAGAAATGTTAGGGTATAAGCAGGATATGATTGAAGTATCTTAGCTATCTCCTCAACATTTTCTTGTATAGTATTTAAAGAGCTATTGTCATGATTTGCTAATGAAATATATTGTTTAATTAATCCTATCCATATATATAAAGCGATGTTATCATAATGACCGATCTGGTCACTGATGTCTAATCCAGTTGAGAGTTTGGGTGGAGTCACGACCTGGTTTGCACCACCATTTAATATTCTGTTCGACTATGTTTGTAACTTGTTCTTTCAAGTTGAACCCTTTGCTATCCGATAGGATGATTGGGGTAATTGTCTTGGAGCCAGTTGGTATTTCAAATGGTCGAGCAAGAAATTTTTTTAGTTTTCCCTTCGACATGTATAAGAATTGAACGCAAACGGAATTGTGCCAAAGAATCAAGGTGCGTCGTGGAATGTCCCACAGTCGACCTTGTTATAACGAATTTAGAACGGTTAAGGGAAATTTGTTAGCATATTCTGAAATGAATAAGTTTACACAGGTTAATATATTGCAGTATTTCACTGTTTATTAAACAATCTATAATGTATATACAAATTTTATTGTCTGAGAAGAAATATGATAATATTCCCCGTAGGAAGTAAACAAAAATAATGTATAAAAAGGGAGGGGGGGGGGGGGAGTATATCGCAGCTAAACAATAAAATATAGAATATAAGATTACTAAAAGTACGTTATTTGTAGTAAAAGCGGGTCAGATAAGACTAAAACGGAGATGACTTAGTAGTAGTGTGATAACCTTGGTTTTACATATTGGTGCAGGTGGCGCAGACCCTCAAAACTGGATAAAACCCCAAACACTGACAAGATGGTTCTTCGTGTATATCGTAGGGTGGCTCTACCTGTGTATAGTATAGCTTTAGGGTGTATAGACCTTGAAATCCACGAGGTATTGTAAACTGAACTTCAGGGTGGTGCACTGTCCTCATATCACCCTGGCACCAACCCATATATCCTCATATTCGTAAGGAGTGTAAATGCGTATGGAGATTTAATGAAGACGTGGATGTACCTGGTGTAGTAA
Organism: Bathymodiolus septemdierum; assembly: GCA_963383655.1. Taxonomy (NCBI): domain Eukaryota; kingdom Metazoa; phylum Mollusca; class Bivalvia; order Mytilida; family Modiolidae; genus Bathymodiolus; species Bathymodiolus septemdierum. Next base: position 2,977,176 of record OY726527.1, read on the forward strand.
CTTCAAGATGGTGCACTGTCCTCATATCACCCTGGCACCAACCCATATGTCTTCATATATTCTTACATCAGGTAAACCGTCTTTCTCATGGATTGTCACAAGAAATAGCTGAGAAATTTCCCCGGACTGACATGTATTCCGGGATCCACACACCGAAGAGAAGGCAGTAGAAATTTAGTTATCTTAGAAGACAGAAACATTCCCGGGACGATTCGAGTTTTTAAAACACCCCCAATTTTAAATCCAAGTATGGTATGCTTTTTAAGTTCTTTCATGTTCACATACATCTATATCTTGTCAACTCTCATGATATACCTAAAAATTACTGAGAGTAGTACAAAACAAAACCATACCACATCTCCCTCAAGGCATAAATAATACAAGTGTGTAAAATGTTGATCTTTTGGTGATCAGCCTTCGTATAAGGTGCTTGTGCTTTGATAAGATACTTTTATTTGCTTCTGAGATGGTACACACTCCCTGCACTACATTACAAATGATCTCGATGATAGTTTGCAATTGTTCCTTGGTCATGATCTTTAAAAGATGTGCAAATTGTTGTTTGGGTACATCCATTAAAAAACAAAATCAGATGGTGTTTCTCGTCTTGTTTCATTTTATGGGATGATATACAATTGTCGACTCTCCTGGAAGAATGTTGGTGCGTAACTGATAAGATTTTTCTGATCTGGGACATCAATCTAATAAAAGGTAAGAAAACTTTTCCTGTGTTGCTAATTCAAAACTTCGCATAAACAACTTTAATTGACCGGGAAAGACCTGTCTGCATAAAGTGTTGATTTACAAGGTGTCACGTTTGTTCGCCATTAAAGTGAAATAATGACAGTTGAGAGAAGCAGTTCTCATGAATTTTCCCTTTTGAAATAAGTTTTGTAATATGTGTATGACTGTGATTTGATGGTGGTGTGAAGCAATACACATTAAATGTACTATCTCGTCACTATTTGCTGCATCCATCATTAAATCATCCAATACCACTATCTTGTGACCGTGTATTGCACCCCATTATGTAAGGGTATCCATAGTGGGAAGTCCTTGGGGAAATTCAATAAGTGGAATTTCTTTTTTCATCTCATCGTATAATGGCTAATATACGGTATAGCAGAAAATATTTTTGTTGGTGGTATTTTAAACATACCATCAGTTTGTTTTAATATGTTTTTAGCTAAAACTGTCTTCCCTGAATTTGCTCAGAGCCACTATAAATATAGATTTGGGGGATTCCAATTTGATTAAACTTTCTTGCTGCCACCAATCGACCATTCTGCTCGATGTCTTTATATGGATTGAATGGAAATGTATGCTGCAAGATATTCTATACTTTCAGGTCTTGAAAAAAAACAAGGTAAGTTTTATATTTTATTTACAATCTAAATTGTATTGTCACAAGTGCATATTTGAAAAAGAATATGATGAGTAAGACATACAACAGTGACACCATTCATCAATAAAATTATATACAAATTGGTCATTTAAATGATAATTCTCATTGAAACCATTCATCAATAAAATTATATACAAATTGGTCATTTAAATGATAATTCTCATTGATACCATTCATCAATAAAATTATATACAAATTGGTCATTTAAATGATAATTCTCATTGAAACCATTCATCAATAAAATTATATACAAATTGGTCATTTAAATGATAATTCTCATTGAAACCATTCATCAATACAATTATATACAAATTGGTCATTTAAATGATAATTCTCATTGAAACCATTCATCAATAAAATTATATACAAATTGGTCATTTAAATGATAATTCTCATTGAAACCATTCATCAATAAAATTATATACAAATTGGTCATTTAAATGATAATTCTCATTGAAACCATTCATCAATAAAATTATATACAAATTGGTCATTTAAATGATAATTCTCATTGAAACCATTCATCAATAAAATTATATACAAATTGGTCATTTAAATGATAATTCTCATTGAAACCATTCATCAATAAAATTATATACAAATTGGTCATTTAAATGATAATTCTCATTGAAACCATTCATCAATAAAATTATATACAAATTGGTCATTTAAATGATAATTCTCATTGAAACCATTCATCAATAAAATTATATACAAATTGGTCATTTAAATGATAATTCTCATTGAAACCATTCATCAATAAAATTATATACAAATTGGTCATTTAAATGATAATTCTCATTGAAACCATTCATCAATAAAATTATATACAAATTGGTCATTTTAATGATAATTCTCATTGAAATCATTCATCAATAAAATTATATACAAATTGGTCATTTAAATGATAATTCTCATTGAAACCATTCATCAATTAAATTATATACAAATTGGTCATTTAAATGATAATTCTCATTGAAACCATTCATCAATAAAATTATATACAAATTGGTCATTTAAATGATAATTCTCATTGAAACCATTCATCAATAAAATTATATACAAATTGGTCATTTAAATGATAATTCTCATTGAAACCATTCATCAATAAAATTATATACAAATTGGTCATTTAAATGATAATTCTCATTGAAACCATTCATCAATAAAATTATATACAAATTGGTCATTTAAATGATAATTCTCATTGAAACTATTCATCAATAAAATAATATACAAATTGGTCATTTAAATGATAATTCTCATTGAAACCATTCATCAATAAAATAATATACAAATTGGTCATTTAAATGATAATTCTCATTGAAACCATTCATCAATAAAATAATATACAAATTGGTCATTTAAATGATAATTCTCATTGAAACCATTCATCAATAAAATAATATACAAATTGTTCATTTAAATGATAATTCTCATTGAAACCATTCATCAATAAAATTATATACAAATTGGTCATTTAAATGATAATTCTCATTGAAACCATTCATCAATGAAATAATATACAAATTGGTCATTTAAATGGTAATTCTCATTGAAACCTTTCATCAATAAAATAATATACAAATTGGTCATTTAAATGATAATTCTCATTGAAACCATTCATCAATAAAATAATATACAAATTGGTCATTTAAATGATAATTCTCATTGAAACCATTCATCAATAAAATTATATACAAATTGGTCATTTAAATGATAATTCTCATTGAAACAATTCATCAATAGAATAATATACAAATTGGTCATTTAAATGATAATTCTCATTGAAACCTTTCATCAATAAAATAATATACAAATTGGTCATTTAAATGATAATTCTCATTGAACATGTCTGTTATTTGGTCCATTGAATAGCATCTAGTTCTACACATTAGGTAAAATAAGCAATAATGTACACAAACAGCGGTGTCATTACTTCTATTAAATGTTCCCATTAATTGTCTCAAATAGACTGAATAACCGTCTGGAGAGCGTCCTTAAAAAAATACAATCCAATGTTTCCCAGGTTTCTGATGAGGATCTGTATTAACAATAAATCCTTTACACATACGTAATGTGCGTGGTATTTCATCGGCTGGATAGACATCACATATGGCGTTTCTCATATTACAGTCGTGGTCAGTAGCACACTTTAGTTGATAAGTGTTTATTCTAAGATTACACCTCTTCTCGAGATTTATTTTAAAGTAGCTGGGATACTCTGCATACACTACACAAGTTGTTGCTTTTTTAGTACTTTTTGGAAAACTGCTTCCACGGAGCAAGTTCCTTGTTTTATAAGGTTTAGGTATGATCCTTTCTCTATAAAGTTTGGTTCGACATCGAAACAATATAAAGAACACTCTCCGGCTACGTCATATCTACTCAAAGCGTTGCCCGCGTCTCTCATCAATTTATTAGTAACTTCAAACATGCTTGTAAATGCAGGTAAAATGGTTCGTCCTGGTGCATTATAATTGAGTTGCATTATATTTCCAGATACCGGCACCTGATTGAGTTTGAGAGTTATCTGTCTTAGACTGAAATGTTGAAAGTTGAACGGATCGAGGGTGTAACTTCCAGCAGCAGCTTCGGAGTCTACCAAAACCTATGACAACTCGGGTAGGTCTTAGTCCATTGAATAAGTTGTTATAATTAAAACTCAAACTTCCTGCTGCTATTGAAATGAGACGTACTTCTGTTCTGGTAAATGGGTATTTCGCATTGGTCGTCTTCAATTTTTCTGCGTGAGCCGTAATGATGGATGGCAAGACTTTTAGTTTACACACTTGCAAAGCTATATCCTCAATGACCACTTCGAAATTAGGTGTTGCTTCACTCGTCATCAAACAGAACTCTGGTCTAGATCTATGCATTTTAACATTGATGGCTACAGAATTTAGTATGTACCTATTCAGATTAAAAAGGTCGTGTAAGAGTGGTCCCTCCATATCACACGTCTGTGACTGACCGAAATAGAGCGAACTGGTGTACATTGAAGTGTTGACTCCATTATTTACGTCATTATCATCATAATGTCCAGTTTTATCTTTGAAATAAAGTTGACTGGTGAGTTGAGATTTCTTTGCATCAGTTCCATAAGATAACATGTTATGACTCATGGCCTTATATGGGTAATGTGTAGTCGTAGATGTGATCAGCTTGTTCTGTATGGTAACATCGACTTGAGAAAACATAGAATGTAGGAAATTGCTAATAGGACCTATGCATTCAGTGGATTTAAGATTATTTCCATTGGCATGTTTAATTCTAGCTTTCAAGTAAAGGCGACTTCTCTTAAGATCGATGTATTCCAAAGAATTTTGAGCAGCTATGTTAATTGCTATGGGTGCATTACCACTAAGCTGTGAAGTGGATCTCTGTTCATCATAGTATATTCTCTCCACTGATGTCATGGTTGGTGGTAGTGAAAATAAATCGAGACCACTAGGTTGTGCTTTTTGAAATCCTTCATTTGTTAAAGCAGCCATCTGATTTGTCAAATATATCTTTAATTAACTGCGTTTTTTTCAAAGTTGTGCTCTTATTCTTTGTTTTGATGTGTTTTTTGTTCTTAGCTTGTTTGTTAGAGGTCTTCTTGACCGTTTTCTTCAATCTATTCACTCTTCGATTCTTTGAGGTCTTCTTCAATTTGCGTGTGTGCTTTCGTTTCGTTGTAGGACTGACACTTTGTTGTGATCGTTTTCGTTTTATTCCTTGCTTCATGTTTTCTCTTTCTACTTCATCTTTTGTCTGATCAATGGTCTGCTGCACTGGTGATACAAGTTTAACCATGACTTTGTCATCATGTTCAGTTTCATGTGAAGGTCCTACGGGTATACTAAATTGTCGTAGAGTGCAGGAGAGAGACCCTCCACCTATCTGCTTTTTTTCTCGATGTATGTAATTGACATGGATTATGACCATTCTTCCCCAGGTTTTGATAATAATGAATCCATTTCTGTGTATCTGGTACATATATTTTATCCATGTTTCAGAAAAATGGGAACGACTTAAAATGAAGTGTGACAGTTGAAGGTTGATCTATAAATGAAGCTAAATCATCTTGATTTGTAGTTATATTGATGTCTATTTCATATATGTTTTTATTTTTTACAGGTACATAGAATGGTGCTTCGATGTTGGTGGACCAATTTCCCCTGGTGGTGGCTGGTAATCTGCGGAGGAGTGGTTTCTTTTCACCTTCAACAATAGATTCCCCACAAATGCTTGAATACAGGTAAATTGCCTCCGTTTTTGAAGTACTGCTTACAATATCTACATCAACTAAAGCAACTTTCCAAACTCCTTCAAGTAAAAGTGGTTAATTTAAGTGTGCTTTAAAGTTGTATGGGTTATTCTGGGAGAAATAATGTAGTGCTCTGTCACTACTCATGGTCACACAAATACTCATCTTCACTAGTTTAAGTGTTGAGGTTCAGTGATGTCCTCTTCATTAATCCACTGGTTATATGTATCTGGCCATCCTTCAAATTTAACCAACCACTGTATTTTTCCAGTTCTTTTTCTTTTTCTTAGTTTCTTTTCAATGAACCATAAAACATTCTTGTCCTTCTCAACTTTTTGCAATTCGGGTTCATGAAAATTTCCTTTTATTGGTTCATTCATAAAATCCTTTAATCTGTACATAGGAATGGCTTGCATACGAAAACGGCTTCTAATTTTGAAAATTTCTCTGGTAAAGTGTTCATCATAAGATCTATCAAATATCATGTTGATTCGTGAAATTCTAACCATATCACCTTCTTTGAAACGATATGTCCGTGCCGCCCTGTTTTTCATTTTCAGTTTTATTTTTTTAGGTTTCAAGTACATGTATCTGCTTCGTTGTCCTTGTTTACATCTTTTGGTGCAATATTGTTCAAGCTTTTGTGAGGTGTGACATTATAACTGTCCACGATATCTTGTAATACATCCACAAACCTGTGAGTTCTCTGTTTGGTGAAATATCTGTACATCATATTCTTTATTGTTTTTGTTACTCTTTCAACCACATTTGCTTTGGTGTCTGAATTTTGTGTGGTGAAATAATAAATGCTTTCATTTTTCAAAAACGTTTTCATGATTTTATTATTAAATTCTTTACCATTGTCAGAACGTAATTTCTTACATTTTCTACATTTGTTCAGTATATATTTTAATGCTTTAACTACATCTTTAGCTGTTTTATTTTTCAGAGGTTTGACCCAGAGATATTTAGAAACTATATCGATGACAAAGAGGAGATATTTAATGCCATTGTTCTCATCGGATATGTTAGATGCATCTGCTAGATCCATATCAAACTGATCATCAATGCCAGAAACTACAACTCGAACCTTTCGAAAGGAATGTCTTAGTTCTCTTCTGAGACTGTAATCATCTTGACTCTGTAACTTTGTGCTTTCCAATGTGTGTTATGTCTTTGGATTTTAAAACTCTGTACAGTTTATCTGGACCTACGTATGCACCAGCCTTGGATAAATTAAAAATGTGTTTTCCAATATATTGTTATTTCTGTTCATGTTGAAGTGTTGTGATAAAATGAGTGACAAAATGAACCCCCAAGTGTCTTATACTGTGGTTGTGAATATATGTTTAGATAAGTGTTCATTATCTTGTAAGAATGGCTTCTTTTTAATAACGAGATATGTATACTACACAATAGTTTTATTTCAGTTATATCATGATACATAGCATTCAAAATATATGCGACACAAATTGATACATAGTCACTGAAAATTATTGTTCATCCAACAAATGAAGAATTGGCTTAATCAGTAATGGTATCACATCATGGAATGCTAGCATTGTTCGCTTTTTTCTGTTTGTACTGATTCTTTGATATGCTAAAAATCGAATTGTTCGCTTGTAGTGTCAAAATTTTTGTCTGTGTACATTGTTCACAGCCACTCTCCCTTGAACAATTGTAATAGCTATATCCGAGATGGCTCGAATTTGGTCTGGTGAAATAAATTCAATCATGAACTTTCTCTGCAGTGATTGTGCATAATATAAAGCAGAGTTTTGAAAGATACGTCTGTTCATGTCAAATGTTCTAACAAGACTCTTTTTACTGTTTTTGTATTACATATTCCAAAAATCACACTCATCACCAAATCCGTTCTCCAGTAAAAGCAATCTCTCAGCCATATACCGCACATTTTCGGTGTTGGGTTTATGTTCTTTTCACCAATCTTCAAACTGATCAAGTAAATTGTTTTGATGATCTATGGGTATATCCATGACTTCAACTTCTTTTCTCAATTTGCTCACCATGTTCTCATAGATTATTTTCTCAAATGTTAGATTAAAATAGGTATCTAAATGTTCGACCCGTGTCCACATTAAACGTGTGTTGAACTTGACTTGGATGGTCAACCTCACATCCATAGCAATCTTCCATCACCACATCATTTAACAGTTCTAATATAGTCCTAGCATAGAGGAATTCCATGGTATGTTTCAGAAATAGCTCAACTTTTTACACTTCGAAATATGTGTCCATTGCGTCTACCTTCTCGAAGTGTAAAAATGAAAATGGTTAAACAACATCCCGCAAGGTTTCTTAAGTCCTTCAGTGACGTCACTATTATGGTACAGTGAAAGTCAAATTAAAGGTTTTTCATCTATGTCATGATATGAACAATTTATAGTAATTTTTGCTGTCTATTCTAAACAGTGGATCATGTGTGTACATGAAGAAGAGAGGTCTGATTTGGAGTAAGAGTTATCTTTCTTTGTGCATATTTTATATGGTAAAATTTACTTCACATGAAAACATAAGCCGGCTCTGGGTTTTACAGCTGGACTCCATAAAGATGATTCAGTTTACAATACCTCGTGGGTTTCAAGGTCTATACACCATACGGGTAGAGCCACCCTATGACATACACGAAGAACCACCTTGTCAGTGTTTTGGATTTTATCCAGTTTTGAGGGTCTGCGTTACCCTGCGTTACCCTGCGTTACCCTGCACCACCTGCACCAAGGTTATCACACTATTCTTAGTCTATAAAATAAAGTTTTAACTCTAAAAAAATAAAAGTATAAATTTTTCCGAATGGCGGGAAAATGAGTTCGTGTATTTGCCAATAATTCGGTGTTTAATCTTCATTTTATGAAGGTCAGTACGGAAAACGACAATAATTTTGGGTATGAAAAAATTACGAGTTTGGTAGACAATATGCCTTTAATGTGGACAGTTTTCGACCATTGCTTTACAACCGCCATTTAACTTTTAATAAAGTTTAAAATGTGTTCATCATGCTATTAACTGTGGTTAATTATTAGACCGTAGAACTTAGTCTATTTAAAGATTTGATTTATTCTCAAGTTATAAAGAAATATAGATATGTGAGATTTAAATCGTGTACGACATTAAAATCATAAGCGTAATGTCGGGTATAGGTATAAGCGAGAGAGAGAGAGAGAGAACAACGTGTTACGTTTCAGTAGAGAGGATTGAGTGATTGTTGTTTAACGCCAAATGAGTACTTTTCAGCTATATTGTGGCGAGAACAAGTTACGTTTCAATTAGATGATGATGAGGTCCGCTGTGTACTAGACCAACACGCTTAGTTGGATTTTTATAGTGGTAGCTCACTGAAACAACAGTCCATGGGTAGACATGTCGCTCCACTCTTACACATTATTCTGAATCCGAGACAATATTATTTGCTCTTGCTCCTCAATTTTGCATGCTTAGCAGAGAAGAAGGAAGTATCAATTTTATAGTCTGTGGTTTGACCCACCCGGTGCTCGAATCCACGATCTACCGCACGTGAGGTGAGGATCAAAATATTGATGTTAATGAGAGTATAGAATTACAGAGAAAATTTTCTCTAAAACAGGATTCTATTGATTAAAGATTTTGGTGTTTAACGATACTTTCAAGTATATTTCAATTATATCATGGCGGTCAGTTTTTTTTTTGGTGGAGCGGGATTCGAACTCACAACGTTGGTTGTGATAGGAACTGATTGCACAAATACATTGTAAATCCAACTATCATACGATCATGAGCATGACGACCCGCTGTTGATTAGAGAGTGTAGAATTACAAGGAACATTTTATTTGGAAAAAAAATTCTATTGATTGATGATGTTAAATATTAGAACGAAATATATTTTCTTTAGTAATTGATACATTATGTATATGCAACAGTAAATACAATATGAATATTCAACAGCAATATTAGATGTCATTGGTTTTATTTTGTGTAAGCTACACGAATTTAAACCCTTCTATAAACATCACAATACATATACATTATCTATTACAAATTGTTCTGCATTACTGATTTCACGTTTTAACTCTATTTATCAGAGATGATTTATAGGCTACCAAAGTGGTCTTTAGAATAGCAAGAGGGTAACACTCTCCAAACACGGTACACACTATGATCCACGGTCAGACTTTCCCTATTATAACTTGACAGTACACCTCCCCATCTTATCTGTCACGCATGGGAAAGCTGTATGGAACGAGTCCTGGACCCCATCTTATCTGTCACGCATGGGAAAGCTGTATGGAATGAGTCCTGGACCCCATCTTATCTGTCACGCATGGGAAAGCTGTATGGAATGAGTCCTGGACCCCATCTTATCTGTCACGCATGGGAAAGCTGTATGGAATGAGTCCTGGACCCCATCTTATCTGTCACGCATGGGGAAGCTGTATGGAATGAGTCCTGAACCCCATCTTATCTGTCACGCATGGGGAAGCTGTTTGGAATGAGTCCTGGACCCCATCTTATCTGTCATGCATGGGAAAGCTGTATGGAATGAGTCCTGAACCCCATCTTATCTGTCACGCATGTGGAAGCTGTATGGAATGAGTCCTGGACCCCATCTTGTCTGTCACGCATGGGAAAGCTGTATGGAATGAGTTCTGGAAACCGTTACCGATATCCAGAAATACACTACGTTTGTTGTTACTGTGTGATTCACTTTGTAAGCCCCTGGACTACAGATAATGTGAGGACCCAATGAATGGCAATGATATTTAACAAAAGCACGAATTTTGGATTCTTGAAATCAGTTTATTCAATCTTTACAGCATAATTTCACCATTAGGTTCGCATAGAGTGCAAGTGTAGCACTACAGAAAGGGAATATATATATATATATATATATATTGTAATATTAATTGAGTCCTCTATATAAAAAGATAATTCAACATACTTATGCTTTCATTCTGTATTTACAAATGAAGCAACTTTTCACTGTAAATTAATTTCACTTAATCTCTGGAGGCATGCCCATGCCTTAATCTATGGAAGCATGCCCATGACTTAATCAGACTCTACACTTTAATAAAATCTAAGAGGTGTTGTTATCACTCCAATTTACGTTCCGGAAACTAGTACATTCAAAATATTTTAAAACGGTCAATTTCCAAACAAATTTGTCATGCTGGTTTGTTTCAATATGATCGACATCAGTGAATATCAAGATGGATCTATTGTTGTTCTGCATCAGGTGAACAGTATTGCAGAAATATTCTAGACGATAACATATGTCATATGGGTTAAAAGTACCACTGTGCTTTCTATGCAACAGGTACATTTGTTTGATGGTTTTTAACGCCACTTTCAACAATAGTTCAGTTATACCGTGGCGGTCAGTTTTATTGGTGGAGGAAACCAGAGTACCCGGAGAAAACCATCAAACTGTAGCAAGTCACTAACAAACTTTATCACATAATGTTACATCGAGTACACCTCGCCTTGATCGAGATTCGAACATACAACATCAGTGGTGATAGGCACTGACGGAATAGGTAGTTGTTATTCCAATTACCATACATCATGACCACGACGACACCCAGTAGAGTATTTTAATCATATTGCACAACAAGCGAGCGATCATTCCGTAGGAGTTGTGTACACACCCCCTCCCATGATGATGCGAGGACATACTCAACTGGTTTCATTTTTATTGCTGTTTCTGCCTTTTCCAGCTATATCGTGACTATCAGATTTGATCTGGCAGGAAGGCAAAGACAATTATTACGAAGAGACCTATGAAGCCCATGTCATGGGTAGGTGTCTAGAAATATTGACACTTGAGGTGGGTATTAATACTGGACAATGTCAGCAAATAATTTGCAAAAATGCTCCTGAAATTTTCTTATAAAGAACAGATATGATCCGACATCCAATATCTTCATCCGTGTTGTGTTTTATCCAGCAACGGTACATATTTCTATACTCGGGGACCTCACGAGAAGAAGAATAGGAAAGCAAGTATTTTTTAGCATTTTCTACATTGTTATTCTTTGGATTTGAACCATGTTAAAAACATAATTGATAGTATGTGTACATCTAACCTGATTATTTTATAAATGGTCTTGTAGTTTCAATCGGAAATTTATTTAGAATTTTTTTTTCACTCCACGATATAAAGTTGGCATTAATCATAAACCAATCAATCAATTTGATTTTATAATTTTATAACCCTTTATTTACAAATTGATATTCTAAAGTAATTTTTGATAGTGGAAGGAGAATGGGGAAAAAAACAACTGAAAAATTCGCTTATCATTTATTGTCCTTTGAAAAACCTCCAATAACGTAGAGACAATAATTTAATGTAAGCAAGCAAAACATGGGTAGCATTCCCTGAGCAGGGCAAGAAATGGCTCGTTTCTCCAACTCTAAATATTATGCATGTAACAAGCATATTTTGAATATATTGTTTATAAGTGCAATGTAACATTATTTCTTTACTTAACAATTGCAACAGGCATGAAATTAGTGACTCATGTGAACGTATTAACATAATACAAGGTTGGTGAATGAAATCGTGAGGATCGGAACAAACGAGAAGTATTTAAAAACTAGCTTAACTAAAGAAATCGTGACTTGGGCGGCGTTAGATTGAATACATCAATGATCACAAGACGTCCTTTAATTGACGGTAAAAATACACCAAGTCACAAGACGTCTGTAATCGGATGGTATAAATAGAGGGGATGTCCCAAGAAAGGAACACAGTAAGACAAAGAGAGGATTCCACAACAAATAAGGTATGTCTATATTTTGTAGAACTTGCTCTTTCTAGTATAGAAAATAAAATGAAAATAAATAAATAAAATAACGCACTGTCGGAAATGTTCCAAAATCTAAACGAAAAATTGAATAAAGAGAGTCACTATAAAGCAATAAAGCTACAGCCCAGATTTAATTGTGCAATATCTCGTATCTGTGAGTATTATTTCATAGAGAGACAAGACAAGACAAATACTGTATTACAGTCTCACCTCTTGATTTACAAAATAAACATACAAAATAAAACACATATATAGTAAAAGCATACAAGAGCCACTCTTACAAGAGTTATGAGAGACTATTGTTATCATATAAAATATAAACAATAATATGTCTATATGTAAAATTACATCGATACAAAATATGTTTACTTTTCATTAAAGTTTCATAGCAGATTTTGGCAGAATAAAAACACATATTCTTACTATTAAATAAAATATAAATTGATCAGTATCAGACAAATGCTTAGCATTATTATTATGCATACAAGCATGGTTAAATAAATATTGACGTAAATCTTCATATACTGGACAATACAATAAGACATGTTATTCGTCTTCAATACAATTATTTTTGTGACAAATATTATTAAAACAAAGTCTATTTTTAGTTAAAATACCTTCATATCTTCCAGTTTCTATTTTTGAAAGTGCTACCCCACATCTAAATTTGGCATATGCACTTTTATATTTACCAGGTATATTTTTCAGCAAATAATTTTCTTTACCATATTCATTTTTAAACAATCTATATGTGCGTAATTTACTGTGATCGTTTAACATTAAATTATTATACCATTTCTCTTTAAATTTGTCATAACAGATATTTTCAATATTCAAAATATTATTCTTATCAATAACAACATTAGTATTACATAAATATTCCATATTAACTTCTTTAAATTTTGTATGTACTCTAAAATTCCAATTTTTCAATCTATTGCTACTCATATCGTTTGACCACATACAAACTTTTTTTTATTAATCCTACTGTTACACATCTTTGTAAATCTACACCATGTTCTAAAAATACATGACCACTGTGATACGATGTGGCTCAACACGAAACGAAACGAAACTAGAGCTCGTTCTTTCCCCCGTTTCTAAACCTCGCCACATAAATTCTATATTTACCGTCAATACACCAATATTGTATATATAATGCATTATTTAATTTTATTTATTTATTCATGTGTAATACACAATAAAATGTATTTTTTATTTCATAACATATACAAAAATGTATTAATTATTTGATAATAATATGCAAATTTAATATCAATATTAAACAATAAGCTTACTATGCAACTTGTTATTTAAAAATAATTAAAATAGATATCTTAAATTGTAAATAACAAAGTTTTTATGAAAATACTTTTATCAATAAATTAAACAAAGTAAAATAGATAACAACATAAAACTTATGTTACCGTCATTAGGGTTGCATAATGCGCATTGGTGGATAATGCGCACCACCTCTCGGTATGCAATAAAAAAATAAAACTGACTTAAACATGGAAAATTATTTTGCCCAATTTACTTTTTTTTGCTTCCAAATACTTTTATATTTTTTGGCTTTCCAATCCTTTGGCTTTGATTGTACCTGATAAATGTTATTATCCTGATTTTAGGTTAAATCTCGCAATATGATTGGTTGATATTATCTTAATAAATTTCAGTGCAATATTTTATTTTTAAGTCAATTCGAATTATCTCCCTTACACCGTTGACTTAATATTGAATTCATTTTCCTAATATGGAAAACATTAGATATGATAAATTCGTTACACAGTGTACAATTGTCCTAATACGGAAAAATGTCGGGTCAATAAAATTCATATCGGGCGAGGCGAAGTGTACACTGTGTAACTAATATTCCAGAAACCAGTGCGCACTAAATTTAATATCTACATTTTTATTGCCAAGATTATTTATTAATTTAACATGTCAAAAAGATTTTTGTACTCCATAGCCTTGCTATGTTATTACTATATTGTTACTTTTCTCTGTACAAATATATTTGACTGTAAGTGAATATATTAAAGAGGCATTAGCTACGATTTTGACCAAAAAAATATATGTTTTGGAAATTGGTAAATAGCTTTAAAATGATGAAATAAGGATAAATATTTCACATTAAACAGCTTATCGTACCACTTTTCGACTTTTGAGAACGAAAATTACCATCGATTTATTATTTCCTTGCAAGCAAATAATTTGTCCTCGCTTTCTCCGTATAAAACTGACCTTACTAGTGACAGGTAAAAACGAATAATTTGTATTTTGTCGCTTATTAACTGCAAACTTGCATGGTTCTTTGTCCGTAATAAACGTCGATTAAAAGCAGATTCACAGAAAATAAGAAATAAGTGCATTGTTGTACTGATTTAATGACGATTCGACAAACTCCGTAAGCAATGCTTATAATTAATAAGATGGCGTCCATTTCTTGACCGACCTCAAAACACGAGCAGTTGCACCTTTTTTCCCCGATGCGCGTACATTTCATAACATTTATAAGTTACAGAAACACGTTTTATTAAGGCATCAATCATATCTGATAGTTGGCACTTTTGCAGTGAACAAAATACAAATAAAATGAAAAAAATGCAATCTAGAGGTCTGAAATTTATCTATGATGATACTGACAGCACATATGAAGAACTTTTAACAAAATCCAAATTACCCACTTTAAAAATCAGACGAATTAGAACAATAGCCATTGAAACATTCAAAATTGTCAATAAAACCAGTCCTTTGTACTTACATGATTTAATTACAATTAAACAAAGTAATTTTTCTTTCAGATACCAAAATACTGCTAGTATACCATCAACCAGAACAACTAGGTATGGTATTAAAACTTTTAAATATTTTGCTGCCAAAACATGAAATGAGCTACCAAACCACTTTAGATTGGAAAATTCTTTTAAACAATTCAAAAACTTGATTAATTCATGGAATGCCACTGTAATGTTATTTATTTGTTTTGTTTATCTGTGATGCTTTTGAAATCTGTGTTTTGTCTTTAATTATAGTTACTTTTTAGGCTGCTAATTTTAATTTATTTACTTAGTGCTTGAAATTTTAATTAGCTTAAATTATATTTGATATAGATGTTTAAATTGTTGCTAGTATTTTTATGTATGTATGTTGTTTTTGTTATATGCATAGTCGATTTGAAAAGCTCTGTAGAGCTTGTGTTTTTATGTATGTTATGATATATATCGACTTTAAATAAAACTTTATTTATTTATTTATTATCTATAGTTTTTATGGGTAACAAAAATTTACGATTTTGGCAGATAATGCCCCTTTAAGTCCACTACGAGGAATACATAGTACTGAACTAATTATGCTTCATATATCACGTAATCAATGAAAGTTTGTCAGTGACTTGCGACAGGTCGGTGGTTTTCTCGGGGTCCTCCGATTTCCTCCACCAATAAAACTGACCACCACGATATAGCCGAAATATTTTTGAAAGTGGCGTTAAGCAACATAACTCTATCCCAAAAATACATTTCTGATTTATGTTACTGTATATTAACACTAAATTGACCTAAATCTTCTTTAACAATACTGGGTTCACACAAGGTCAACGGTATCCCCTCGTAAAATTATTATTTCTGATTTTTAGATGCTTTGTTACTTAAAGATGATTAAGTATAAGATACCTGGACAAAATAAGTTTCTCGCATTGGATATAGCGGGTTTCTTTTTTCCGCATTCCTACTCAGGTAAAGCCTAACTTGTAGAATAGTGATGAAATAAAAAAATAAGTCGTCACCGAGAACATATTTGTTTGTGAACGAATTTACCTAATTTGACTATTTCAACATTGGTCAAATGTTTAAGCTCGGTCATAAGAAGACCTGCAAAAACATATACCTGTGCGATCGGCCTGCATCAGTGATCTCTAACAGCGGTCTGTAACTGATATTTGAGGCCACATTTACAATAGCATTGCTGGGGGTATTATTGTACAAATATTGATATTGACACCAGATCTTCTCAGGTAAAATTGTATGTTTATTTACACTACACTGCAAAAAAGATTTATAACTGCAAGAATTTTTATCTCAATTTAACATACGGTATTAACACCAGATTCTTGTTTTTCAGAAAATGAAGATCGCTCTGTGTCTTCTCGTTGCACTATGTGTGTTGTCAATTACCATGGCTAAAGGGCATGGTAGAGGCGGGAAACATGACAAAGGAAAATCTGATGATAAACCAATGGATGGGCCAAATCCAGACCACCAACCAACTGGTGCGCATAACCCAACTGGTACCCCAACTGGTACCCCAAACCCAGACAACAAACAGAAAATGAAGGACGGTAGCGATGGCGGAAAACAAAAGGGAAAGCATGGTAAAGGCAACCATGACCGCATGGGAAACTAAATCCAGATGACAGAAAAACCAACATAAACAGGCCATAAACCAATCAATAGATAGAAACAACGATAAGCTTCAAATATACAGACACAAATATCATATTTCAAATCTTAATTTCATAAATTTTTTGGACATTCATTGAAGAATTAAAAATAAACATGTTTATGCATAAAATTAAAATAGACCAATAAATATATTATCATTTGTACATCTTAAGTAATTCTTATAAGTTACCACATCAGTGGTGTAATGGTTAGTCTGCTCGCCCAATGTGCTATATATTGTGGGTTAGAGCTCTGGTCGGGTCAAATCAAAGACTGTAAAATTTGTATTTGTTGCATCACCGCTAAGAATACAGATTTAAGGAGTAAGAGCAAAGACTGGTTCACTCAGAAACAGGATAATGTGTTCGCGAATAGCGACATATCTATTTTAGTGAGCTGGCGCTGTAAAGAACCATTCAACCGTGTAGGCTTACTACAAAGCGGATATCATCATTATCATTTCATTAAATTTAATTTGTTCTCGCCATGGTATAGCTGAAAAATTGCCCATTTAGCGTTAACGAACAAACACTCACTCACTCACTAACTAAGGAATTTTGTTTTCTGATCTGATGGTGCATGTCAGATTTACCCAATACTTATCTGAGTGTCTGTCGTGGTCTGGAAGGTTTATGCTAAAATACGTGAATATTCATCCTGTAAGAAAAGTTTGAAGATTCCAAAGGGTTAATCAGAAGTCAAAAATCTAAAAAGGACAGACAATTCATTGAACAAATGAAAAAAGGAGAAAAAGGCAAACACTGATCCACAAAACACTACACAACAAACTAGACGAAAGATACAGAAGAAAACGCTGTGAAGTCATGCACTTCGGAAGGTAACGAGGAAATAAGAGTTCTGATATGTTGGTTTTCTTTGTTGCTAGGGACTACAAATTGTCCTTTGTGTGCAAGGACCATGGTATTATTCAAACACTTATTTTCTTCTCGTATTTGTTTTTTTACACACATAGCCAACGTACACCCCTTTAGAAAGAGTTGTACCCCCAGCTGACAAACCATGCCCTATTTCTCTACCTCGGTTTCATATGTTGTAAGTAAGAGAACTACACGTATCTTATTTACTGCACACGGATTAATAACTGGATTAAGCTATATCAGTAGTCAAAACATTTGAAAAACAAATACTTTTATAAGTTTTTGTGAGCATTTAAGATGAAGGCCCATAACAAGATAGCTAAAATACGCTAACATCATCTATGAAATATTTCTTACCAGCATAACTATATCTGGCAACATACATAGAATTAAAGTTGCTTATGCTGAATTATATAAGTACAGTAAACTGTGGTTGTAACGAATTACTGTGAGTAGAACACATTTGCTCGTCGTTGTGAAAATGGGAAACATTTTACCTGCTTTAATCATTAGTACTGTAATTGTGGAATTGTTCGGCACACAATTTTTAAGAGAAATTAGATTTAATTTTTTGGGGGTGTTTTAACGCCACTTTCAGCAATATTTCAGCTATATCATGGCGACCAGTTTTAGTGGTGAAAGAAGCCGGAGTACCCGGAGAGAACCACTGACCAAGGGCAAGCAACTGGTAAACTTTATCACTTGCAGTTTCAAGTCGAGTGCACCCTTTTTGTAATGTACACAGCCGGGTGCGAACCGACGCCGTATTGGTGTTAGGTTTGTATGAGTTGTTAGGTAATCCAACTACCTAACTCATTGAGCCACCCGGGCCCTAAGAAAAATTAGTCTACGCTATACAATATTACACGGAATGTTTTATGAAAGCTTAAACAGTGGTTGTCTTCCCTCATCTCAATTCATTGAACACTGAAAAGACCACGTTATGTTATGGCGTTGGAAATCCAGGTCTAAATTTATGAGTGATTATTTGATAACGCATTTTTCAGCTGTGTCATGTAGAGAATAATTTGCATATTGATGTGATGATGATAATGATGTCCACTTTGTACTGGACCAACACGCTACTGGTCCAACACGCTTAGTCTGATGTTTATAGTGCTAGCTAGCTGAAACAACAGTAGACGGTCAGCTATATCGCTCCACTTTAATTCTGATTTCGAGCCAACCAGTCTTTGCTTTTACTCTTTAGCCCTGAGTGCATAGAGAGAGGCAGCAAAAAG
This sequence comes from Bathymodiolus septemdierum, assembly GCA_963383655.1. Classification (NCBI taxonomy): domain Eukaryota; kingdom Metazoa; phylum Mollusca; class Bivalvia; order Mytilida; family Modiolidae; genus Bathymodiolus; species Bathymodiolus septemdierum. Next base: position 2,996,201 of record OY726527.1, read on the forward strand.
CAAATGTAATAGTCTTGGGTTTGAGCTCGAATCCGAAATATACAGCTAACCATTACATCACCTATGCGGTTGTTGTGATATCGATCACTGACCGTGACACAACTTTCTATTATAAATTTCTAAGTGTCTATTGTCCGGTTTCCTGTACCGAGCAAACTGACTGCCAGTATGTGACAGAAATATTGTTGAAAGTGGTTTTCAAATATCGTTGCCCCCACTGAAACAAAAATGTGTTTTTTTTCGAAAGAGTCTAAGCTACAAGTATGTCAACATCCGTGAAACAAAGTGGAATTATTGTTTGTATATTTTCAGGACTAGAGTAATGGTGTTAAGCACAAATTTCAACAATATTTCAGTTATATCATGGCGATCAGTTTTGTTCGTGGAGGAAACCGGAGTTCACGGAAAAAAACACCAACCTGCTGCAAGTCACCTACAACCTTTATCACATTATGTTGAATTGAGTACACCTCGCCATGAGAGGGATTCGAACTCACAACTTTAGTGGTAATAGTCACCGATTGCACAGGTAGTTGTAAATCCAACTATCATATGTTCTCGATCACGATGGCCCCTGTATGGCATCAGTTTCAAATATCGAAAGTGTCGGGCGTCACTGATGGTAAGAAAGTACTTGATAAACAAACGTTCTTATTTATCCTTCACTCCAACACACTTCTTGCACATGTACAAAGTCAGGACAGTGAGTGGTAATGTATATGTGTGTTAAGGCCTAACGGTGTCAATTTTACAACTGTTTCTGTGATTTGTTTTACAAATTATTCTGATTTCGAGCGAACCAGTGTTTTGACTTTCTTCTTGATGATGTTGTGTCCTTAGCGGAGAAGCAACACATACATATAGTAATATATTTATTTATTTATGGGAAACAGGACAAAGGCCTCCGTGCAAGAGCCATCCTGACCAACGCGCTTTCTGGGATTTTCATAGTGCTAGCTCACGCGAACAAGAACAGTCCGCGGGTAGACATTTCGCTCTACCCTGACACATTATCGTGATTTCGACCCAACCAGTATTTGCTCTTTCTCCTTAATGCTGCTTGTTTAGCAGAGAATCGGGATTTACAAATGTCATAGTCTGTGGCTTGATCAAACCCACGATCGACTGTACCCGACACGACGTTCCTACTCACTACATTACCAATGCGGTTTTTAGAGAGCTGCATGGTTTTTTTTAAATGTTAGCTTTAATGGATTGACTATAACTGGTAATTAGAGAGTATATAATTACAGGGAACATTTTACTAAAAACTATTTTCTATTAATTGATGGAGTTCAAGACTAGATTAACAAATATGTTCCTTAGATCTAATTGGTGTGCTCGGAATCAGGATAATGTGCCCCAGTAGGACAGTCCATTGAATAAATCAAACCTAATTTTCATAAGGTCTCTCCGTGGTCCGTATTTCACTTCTATTTACGTGGGTCAGGTTATGATCATGACAACCATGACACCGACTTTTGTCTGCCACTTTAAAAGTATGAAAAATTGTGTAGGAACGTAGAAATAGTCTTTTAAAGCACTCTGGCAGATAATTCGCCATTCTAAAACCTACAAAAGTAGTCTTTAATACATATGTTCAGAGCATGGGTCACCACAAATACGGCACGCACTATGATCCACGGTCAGGACTTCAGTACTATAAATTGACAGCCCCCCTATTCCCCCAACAAGAGGTCATCCTCTTGTATCACCCCTTGGATAAAGTAGTCCGTTAATTTAGGTGAAACATATTTTTCTATCTTACACAGTATTTTATGAGAGCTAGACCCTATATATCTATCACCTGGGTACGTGCGGGTAAGCTATGTGGGATAAGCCCTGAAAATCGTCACCGACACCCAGTATCAATTGTTAGTGCTTGAATGTAAATCTTTGATTTTCTTATGATATGAAAAATGCTGTAAATATAAGAAATACATTAAATATATACTTGTTAATACTAGATGTGATTTAAATCACGTGACTAAAGCTTAACTTGTGCAGTTATCACTTTAATTTAGGTTCCGGATATACGTCGTGGTCGTGATCGTATAGTAGTTTGATTTACAACTACCTATGCAATCAGTGCCTACACATACTAAAATTGTGAGTTTGAATACGGGTTAGTCGAGGTGTTCTCGATACAGCATTATGTGATAAAGTTTGTCAGAGACTTGCAATAGTACGGTACGGGTATTCGGTTTCTTCCACGGATAAAACTGACCACCACGATATAGCTGAAATATTGGAATCGCGAAAAACAATGCATTCATTTTCCTCCCACCCTAAAGACAAGTTGTGCATTTCAATCCTCTTGCACAACAAGCAGATACTCATTTCGTAGGACCTGCACCCCTACCCCATTCCAGTTGAGGATGCAAGATCCTACCAAGATACCATCTGGTTTCACCTGTCCAGCTAAATCATGTGTATCTAATTTAATCTGGCAGGACAACAAGAACGAACTGACCAGTGAACGCAATGGTGATGGTGGGGGTGGGGGGCGGGCGGGGTGATCTCTAGAAGTTTTGACACTTAAGGTGACCATTGGTGCGTGAGCCTACTTTAATAGTGTTTAGTTTGTGGTCAGAAGTGTATTAAAAATAAAAGGACATTTTCCGCTAATAATTTGCAAACATCCTCCTTACATTTTCTTATAAAGAACAGATTGGATCCAACAACCAATATCGTCACCCATGTTGGATTTTGTCATACAACGGTCTCTATTGCTATTCCGCGGAACCTCACGAGGAGAATATATATACATATACATTTTAGGAGATAACGTTTTTTTTATTTTTCTACATTGTAATTCAGGTGATTTGAGCATCTAACGCCATTTTTTAATATATAAATATGATTACCTGATCAAGTTTGTAAGTCAGTTTTTTCAGGGTTCTCCGGTTTCCTCCACCAATAAAACTGACCGACACGTTATAACTGAAATATTGTTGAAAGTGGCGTTAAACACCACAAATCAAACCTAACCTATATATAAATATGTTTTATGGGGAAATTAATTTAGAAAATTTGTTCTCGCCACGACATAAATTTGTGTAAAACATGAATTCTAAGATGACGTCCTTCTTTCGCTTTGTAGACAAACGAGCGATTTATCGATGGTATAATCTCATTCGCACATGCGGGGTGAATTTGACTGACTTTTCCATTGGCAGCATAAATTATGTACGACATTTTCCGCAAACATAAATATAAATTAACATCTTCCAATCAAAATACAAATGCATACTGCCGTATTTGTACTCTTAGACATATGAGAATCGAAATAAATCATGGAAGCCAGAATGTGTTTTAAATGTTAACATGGATTGGCGGATATTAGTAAATTTTATCCCTCGCTTCTGGCTCGGGATAAAATACTAATATTCGCCATTCCATGTGTTAAAACTCTCAACACATTCTGGCTTCCATGCTTTATTTTTTAATCAATCAATTTGATTTTATAATTTTATAACCCTTTATTTATAGATTGATATTCTAAAGGAATTTTTGATAGTGGAAGGAGAATGGGAAATAAATAACTGAAAAATAAATTAATTTTGATAGTAAATATGTGCATAATATTAAAATCTTTATTATGCATTCGCTTACCATTTATTGTCCTTTGAAAAACCTCCAATAACGTAGAGACAAGAATTTAATGTAAGCAAGAAAAACATGGGTAGCATTCCCTGAGCATGGCAAGAAATGGCTCGTTTCTCCAACTCTAAATATTATGCATGTAACAAGCATATTTTGAATATATTGTTTATAAGTGCAATGTAACATTATTTCTTTACTTAACAATTGCAACAGGCATGAAATTAGTGACTCATGTGAACGTATTAACATAATACAAGATTGGTGAATGAGATCGTGAGGATCGGAACAAACGAGAAGTATTTAAAAACTAACTTAACTAAAGAAATCGTGACATGGGCGGCGTTAGATTGAATACATCAATAATCACAAGAGGTCCTTTAATTGACGATAAAAATACACCAAGTCACAAAAAGTCTGTAAACGGACGGTATAAATACAGGGGGTGTCCCAAGAAAGGAACACAGTAAGACAAAGAGAGGTTTCCACAACAAATAAGGTATGTCTGTATATTTTGTAGATCTTGCTCTTTCTAGTAAAGAAAATAAAATGAAAATAAATAAATAAAATAGCGCACCGTCGGAAATGCTCCAAAATCTAAACGAAAAATCGAATAAAGAGAGTCACTATAAAGCAATAAAGCTACAGCCCAGATTTAATTGTGCAATATCTCGTATCTGTGAGTATTATTTCATAGAGAGACAAGACAAGACAAATACTTTATTAGAGTCTCACCTCTTGATTTACAAAATAAACATACAAAATAAAACACATATATAGTAAAAACATACAAGAGCCACTCTTACAAGAGTTATGAGAGACTATTGTTATCATATAAAATATAAACAATAATATGTCTATATGTAAAATTACATCGATACAAAATATGTTTACTTTTCATTAAAGTTTCATAGCAGATTTTGGCAGAATAAAAACACATATTCTTACTATTAAATAAAATATAAATTGATCAGTATCAGACAAATGCTTAGCATTATTATTATGCATACAAGCATGGCTAAATAAATATTGACGTAAATCTTCATATACTGGACAATACAATAAGACATGTTATTCGTCTTCAATACAATTATTTTTGTGACAAATATTATTAAAACAAAGTCTATTTTCAGTTAAAATACCTTCATATCTCCCAGTTTCTATTTTTGAAAGTGCTACCCCACATCTAAATTTGGCATATGCACTTTTATATTTACCAGGTATATTTTTCAGCAAATAATTTTCTTTACCATATTCATTTTTAAACAATCTATATGTGCGTAATTTACTGTGATCGTTTAACATTAAATCATTATACCATTTCTCTTTAAATTTGTCATAACAGATATTTTCAATATTCAAAATAATATTCTTATCAATAACAACATTAGTATTACATAAATATTCCATATTAACTTCTTTAAATTTTGTATGTACTCTAAAATTCCAATTGTTCAGTCTATTGCTACTCATATCGTTTGACCACATACAAACTTTTTTTTATTAATCCTACTGTTACACATCTTTGTAAATCAACACCATGTTCTAAAAATACATGACCACTGTGATACGATGTGGCTCAGCACGAAACGAAACGAAACGAGAGCTCGTTCTTTACCCCGTTTCTAAACCTCGCCACATAAATTCTATATTTACCGTCAATACACCAATATTGTATATATAATGCATTATTTAATTTTATTTATTTATTCATGTGTAATACACAATAAAATGTATTTTTTATTTCATAACATATACAAAAATATATTAATTATTTGATAATAATATGCAAATTTAATATCAATATTAAACAATAAGCTTACTATGCAACTTGTTATTTAAAAATAATTAAAATAGATATCTTAAATTGTAAATAACAAAGTTTTTATGAAAATACTTTTATCAATAAATTAAACAAAGTAAAATAGATAACAACATAAAACTTATGTTACCGTCATTAGGGTTGCATAATGCGCATTGGTGGATAATGCGCACCACCTCTCGGTATGCAATAAAAAAATAAAACTGACTTAAACATGGAAAATTATTTTGCCCTATTTACTTTTTTTTGCTTCCAAATACTTTTATATTTTTTGGCTTTACAATCCTTTGGCTTTGATTGTACCTGATAAATGTTATTATCCTGATTTTAGGTTAAATCTCGCAATATGATTGGTTGATATTATCTTAATAAATTTCAGTGCAATATTTTATTTTTAAGTCAATTCGAATTATCTCCCTTACACCGTTGACTTAATATTGAATTCATTTTACTAATATGGAAAACATTAGATATGATAAATTCGTTACACAGTGTACAATTGTCCTAATACGGAAAAATGTCGGGTCAATAAAATTAATATCGGGCGAGGCGAAGTGTACACTGTGTAACTAATATTCCAGAAACCAGTGCGCACTAAATTTAATATCTACATTTTTATTGCCAAGATTATTTATTAATTTAACATGTCAAAAAGATTTTGTACTCTATAGCCTTGCTATGTTATTACTATATTGTTACTTTTCTCTGTACAAATATATTTGACTGTAAGTGAATATATTACAGAGGCATTAGCTACGATTTTGACCAAAAAAATATATGTTTTGGAAATTGGTAAATAGCTTTTAAAATGATGAAATAAGGGTAAATATTTCACATTAAACAGCTTATCGTACCACTTTTCGACTATTGAGAACGAAAATTACCATCGATTTATTATTTCCTTGCAAGCAAATAATTTGTCCTCGCTTTCCCCGTATAAAACTGACCTTACTAGTGACAGGTAAAAACGAATAATTTGTATTTTGTCGCTTATTAACTGCAAACTTCCATGGTTCTTTGTCCGTAATTAACGTCGACTAAAAGCAGATTCACAAAAAATAAGAAATAAGTGCATTGTTGTACTGATTTAATGACGATTCGGCAAACTCCGTAAACAATGCTGATAATTAATAAGATGGCGTCCATTTCTTGATCGACCTCAAAACACGAGCAGTTGCACCTTTTTTCCCCGATGTGCGTACATTTCATAACATTTATAAGTTACAGAAACATGTTTTATTAAGGCATCAATCATATCTGATAGTTGGCACTTTTGCAGTGAACAAAATACAAATAAAATGAAAAAAATGCAATCTAGAGGTCTGAAATTTATCTATGATGATACTGACAGCACATATGAAGAACTTTTAACAAAATCCAAATTACCCACTTTAAAAATCAGACGAATTAGAACAATAGCCATTGAAACATTCAAAATTGTCAATAAAACCAGTCCTTTGTACTTACATGATTTAATTACAATTAAGCAAAGTAATTTTTCTTTCAGATACCAAAATACTGCTAGTATACCATCAACCAGAACAACTAGGTATGGTATTAAAACTTTTAAATATTTTGCTGCCAAAACATGAAATGAGCTACCAAACCACTTTAGATTGGAAAATTCTTTTAAACAATTCAAAAACTTGATTAATTCATGGAATGCCACTGTAATGTTATTTATTTGTTTTGTTTATCTGTGATGCTTTTGAAATCTGTGTTTTGTCTTTAATTATAGTTACTTTTTAGGCTGCTAATTTTAATTTATTTACTTAGTGCTTGAAATTTTAATTAGTTTAAATTATATTTGATATAGATGTTTAAATTTTTGCTAGTATTTTTATGCATGTATGCATGTATGTTGTTTTTGTTATATGCATAGTCGATTTGAAAAGCTCTGTAGAGCTTGTGTTTTTATGTATGTTATGACATATATCGACTTTAAATAAAACTTTATTTATTTATTTATTATCTATAGTTTTTATGGGTAACAAAAATTTACGATTTTGGCAGATAATGCCCCTTTAAGTCCACTACGAGGAATACATAGTACTGAACTAATTATGCTTCATACATCACGTAATCAATGAAAGTTTGTCAGTGACTTGCGACAGGTCGGTGGTTTTCTCGGGGTCCTCCGATTTCCTCCACCAATAAAACTGACCACCACGATATAGCCGAAATATTTTTGAAAGTGGCGTTAAGCAACATAACTCTATCCCAAAAATACATTTATGTTACTGTATATTAACACTAAATTGACCTAAATCTTCTTTAGCAATACTGGGTTCACACAAGGTCAACGGTATCCCCTCGTAAAATTATTACTTCTGATTTTTAGATGCTTTGTTACTTAAAGATGATTAAGTATAAGATACCTGGACAAAATAAGTTTCTCGCATTGGATATAACGGGTTTCTTTTTTCCGCATTCCTACTCAGGTAAAGCCTAACTTGTAGAATAATGATGAAATAAAAAAATAAGTCGTCACCGAGAACATATTTGTTTGTGAACGAATTTACCTAATTTGACTATTTCAACATTGGTCAATTGCTTAAGCTCGGTCATAAGAAGACCTGCAAAAACATATACCTGTGCGATCGGCCTGCATCAGTGATCTCTAACAGCGGTCTGTAACTGATATTAGAGGCCACATTTACAATAGCATTGCTGGGGGTATTATTGTACAAATATTGATATTGACACCAGATCTTCTCAGGTAAAATTGTATGTTTATTTACACTATACTGCAAAAAAGATTTATAACTGCAGGAATTTTTATCTCAATTTAACATACGGTATTAACACCAGATTCTTCCTTTTCAGAAAATGAAGATCGCTCTGTGTCTTCTCGTTGCACTATGTGTGTTGTCAATTACCATGGCTAAAGGGCATGGTAGAGGCGGGAAACATGACAAAGGAAAATCTGATGATAAACCAATGGATGGGCCAAATCCAGACCACCAACCAACTGGTGCGCATAACCCAACTGGTACCCCAACTGGTACCCCAAACCCAGACAACAAACAGAAAATGAAGGACGGTAGCGATGGCGGAAAACAAAAGGGAAAGCATGGTAAAGGCAACCATGACCGCATGGGAAACTAAATCCAGATGACAGAAAAACCAACATAAACAGGCCATAAACCAATCAATAGATAGAAACAACGATAAGCTTCAAATATACAGACACAAATATCATATTTCAAATCTTAATTTCATTAATTTTTTGGACATTCATTGAAGAATTAAAAATAAACATGTTTATGCATAAAATTAAAATAGACCAATAAATATATTATCATTTGTACATCTTAAGTAATTCTTATAAGTTACCACATCAGTGGTGTAATGGTTAGCCTGCTCGCCCAATGTGCTATAGATTGTGGGTTAGAACTCTGGTCGGGTCAAATCAAAGACTGAAAAATTTGTATTTGTTGCATCACCGCTAAGAATACAGATTTAAGGAGTAAGAGCAAAGACTGGTTCACTCAGAAACAGGATAATGTGTTCGCAAATAGCGACATATCTATTTTAGTGAGCTGGCGCTGTAAAGAACCATTCAACCGTGTAGGCTTACTACAAAGCGGATATCATCATTATCATTTCATTAAATGTAATTTGTTCTCGCCATGGCATAGCTGAAAAATTGCCCATTTAGCGTTAACGAACAAACACTCACTCACTAACTAAGGAATTGTGTTTTCTGATCTGATGGTGCATGTCAGATTTACCCAATACTTATCTGAGTGTCTGTTGTGGTCTGGAAGGTTTATGCTAAAATACGTGAATATTCATCCTGTAAGAAAAGTTTGAAGATTCCAAAGTAACCCTTTGGAATCTTCAAAATCAGAAGTCAAAAATCTAAAAAGGACAGACAATTCATTGAACAAATGAAAAAAGGAGAAAAAGGCAAACACTGATCCACAAAACACTACACAACAAACTAGACGAAAGATACAGAAGAAAACGCTGTGAAGTCATGCACTTCGGAAGGTAACGAGGAAATAAGAGTTCTGATATGTTGGTTTTTTTTGTTGCTAGGGACTACAAATTGTCCTTTGTGTGCAAGAACCATGATATTATTCAAACACTTATTTTCTTCTCGTATTTGTTTTTTTACACACATAGCCAACGTACACCCCTTTAGAAAGAGTTGTACCCCCAGCTGACAAACCATGTCCTATTTCTCTACCTCGGTTTCATATGTTGTAAGTAAGAGAACTACACGTATCGTATTTACTGCACACGGATTAATAACTGGATTAAGCTATATCAGTAGTCAAAATATTTGAAAAACAAATACTTTTATAAGTTTTTGTGAGCATTTAAGATGAAGGCCCATAACAAGATAGCTAAAATACGCTAACATCATCTATGAAATATTTCTTACCAGCATAACTATATCTGGCAACATACATAGAATTAAAGTTGTTTATGCTGAATTACAGCATAAGTACATATATTGTGGTTGTAACGAATTACTGTGAGTAGAAGATATTTGCTCGTCGTTGAAAAATGGGAAACATTTTACCTGCTTTAATCATTAGTACTGTAATTGTGGAATTGTTCGGCATACAATTTTTAAGAGAAATTAGATTTAATTTTTTTGGGGTGTTTTAACGCCACTTTCAGCAATATTTCAACTATATCATGGCGACCAGTTTTAGTGGTGAAAAAAGCCGGAGTACCCGGAGAGAACCACTGACCAAGGGCAAGCAACTGGTAAACTTTATCACTTGCAGTTTCAAGTCGAGTGCACCCTTTTTGTAATGTACACAGCCGGGTGCGAACCGACGCCGTATTGGTGTTAGGTTTGTATGAGTTGCTAGGTAATCCAACTACCTAACTCATTGAGCCACCCGGGCCCTAAGAAAAATTAGTCTACGCTATACAATATTACACGGAATGTTTTATGAAAGCTTAAACAGTGGTTGTCTTCCCTCATCTCAATTCATTGAACACTGAAAAGACCACGTTATATTATGGCGTTGGAAATCCAGGCCTAAATTTATGAGTGATCATTTGATAACGCATTTTTCAGCTGTGTCATGTAGAGAATAATTTGCATATTGATGTGATGATGATAATGATGTCCACTTTGTACTGGATCAACACGCTACTGGTCCAACACGCTTAGTCTGATGTTTATAGTGCTAGCTAGCTGAAACAACAGTAGACGGTTAGCTATATTGCTCCACTTTAATTCTGATTTCGAGCCAACCAGTCTTTGCTCTTACTCTTTAGCCCTGAGTGCATAGCGGGAGGCAGCAAATAGCAAATGTAATAATCTTGGGCTTGAGCTCGAATCCGAAATATACAGCTAACCATTACATCGCCTATGCGGTTGTTGTGATATCGATCACTGACCGTGACACAACTTTCTATTATAAATTTCTAAGTGTCTATTGTCCGGTTTCCTGTACCGAGCAAACTGACTGCCAGTATGTGACAGAAATATTGTTGAAAGTGGTTGTCAAATATCGTTACCCCCACTGAAACAAAAATGTGTTTTTTTTCGAAAGAGTCTAAGCTACAAGTATGTCAACATCCGTGAAACAAAGTGGAACAATTTTTTGTATCTTTTCAGGACTAGAGTAATGGTGTTAAGCACAAATTTCAACAATATTTCAATTATATCATGGCGATCAGTTTTGTTCGTGGAGGAAACCGGAGTTCACGGAAAAAAACATCGACCTGCTGCAAGTCACCTACAACCTTTATCACATTATGTTGAATTGAGTACACCTCGCCATGAGAGGGATTCGAACTCACAACTTTAGTGGTAATAGTCACCGATTGCACAGGTAGTTGTAAATCCAACTATCATATGTTCTCGATCACGATGGCCCCTGTATGGCATCAGTTTCAAATATCGAAAGTGTCGTGCGTCACTGATGGTAAGAAAGTACTTGATAAACAAACGTTCTTATTTATCCTTCACTCCAACACACTTCTTGCACATGTACAAAGTCAGGACAGTGAGCGGTAATGTATATATGTGTTAGGGCCTAACGGTGTCAATTTTACAACTGTTTCTGTGATTTGTTTTACAAATTATTCTGATTTCGAGCGAACCAGTTTTTTTACTTTCTTCTTGATGATGTTGTGTCCTTAGCGGAGAAGCAACACATACATATAGTAATATATTTATTTATTAATGGGAAACAGGACAAAGGCCTCCGTGCAAGAGCCATCCTGACCAACGCGCTTTCTGGGATTTTCATAGTGCTAGCTCACGCGAACAAGAACAGTCCGCGGGTAGACATTTCGCTCTACCCTGACACATTATCGTGATTTCGACCCAACCAGTATTTGCTCTTTCTCCTTAATGCTGCTTGTTTAGCAGAGAATCGAGATTTACAAATGTCATAGTCTGTGGCTTGATCAAACCCACGATCGACTGTACCCGAGACGACGTTCCTACTCACTACATTACCAATGCGGTTTTTAGAGAGCTGCATGGTTTTTTTTAAATGTTAGCTTTAATGGATTGACTATAACTGGTAATTAGAGAGTATATAATTACAGGGAACATTTTACTAAAAACTATTTTCTATTAATTGATGGAGTTCAAGACTAGATTAACAAATATGTTCCTTAGATCTAATTGTAGGAGAGTCCATTGAATAAATCAAACCTAATTTTCATAAGGTCTCTCCGTGGTCCGTATTTCACTTCTATTTACGTGGGTCAGGTTATGATTATGACAACCATGACACCGACTTTTGTCTGCCACTTTAAAAGTATGAAAAATTGTGTAGGAACGTAGAAATAGTCTTTTAAAGCACTCTGGCAGATAATTCGCCATTCTAAAACCTACAAAAGTAGTCTTTAATACATATGTTCAGAGCATGGGTCACCACAAATACGGCACGCACTATGATCCACGGTCAGGACTTCAGTACTATAAATTGACAGCCCCCCTATTCCCCCAACAAGAGGTCATCCTCTTGTATCACCCCTTGGATAAAGTAGTCCGTTAATTTAGGTGAAACATATTTTTCTATCTTACACAGTATCTTATGAGAGCTAGACGCTATATATCTATCACCTGGGTACGTGCGGGTAAGCTATGTGGGATAAGCCCTGAAAATCGTCACCGACACCCAGTATCAATTGTTAGTGCTCGAATGTAAATCTTTGATTTTCTTATGATATGAAAAATGCTGTAAATGTAAGAAATACATTAAATATATACTTGTTAATACTAGATGTGATTTAAATCACGTGACTAAAGTTTAACTTGTGCAGTTATCACTTTAATTTAGGTTCCGGATATACTTCGTGGTCGTGATCGTATAGTAGTTTGATTTACAACTACCTATGCAATCAGTGCCTACACATACTAAAATTGTGAGTTTGAATACGAGTTAGTCGAGGTGTTCTCGATACAGCATTATGTGATAAAGTTTGTCAGAGACTTGCAATAGTACGGTACGGGTATTCGGTTTCTTCCACGGATAAAACTGACCACCACGATATAGCTGAAATATTGGAATCGCGAAAAACAATGCATTCATTTTCCTCCCACCCTAAAGACAAGTTGTGCATTTCAATCCTCTTGCACAACAAGCAGATACTCATTTCGTAGGACCTGCACCCCTACCCCATTCCAGTTGAGGATGCAAGATCCTACCAAGATACCATCTGGTTTCACCTGTCCAGCTAAATCATGTGTATCTAATTTAATCTGGCAGGACAACAAGAACGAACTGACCAGTGAACGCAATGGTGATGGTGGGGGTGGGGGGCGGGCGGGGTGATCTCTAGAAGTTTTGACCCTTAAGGTGACCATTGGTGCGTGAGCCTACTTTAATAGTGTTTAGTTTGTGGTCAGAAGTGTATTAAAAATAAAAGGACATTTTCCGCTGATAATTTGCAAACATCCTCCTTACATTTTCTTATAAAGAACAGATTGGATCCAACAACCAATATCGTCACCCATGTTGGATTTTGTCATACAACGGTCTCTATTGCTATTCCGCGGAACCTCACGAGGAGAATATATATACATATACATTTTAGGAGATAACGTTTTATTTATTTTTCTACATTGTAATTCAGGTGATTTGAGCATCTAACGCCATTTTTTTATATATAAATATGATTATGTGATCAAGTTTGTAAGTCAGTTTTTTCAGGGTTCTCCGGTTTCCTCCACCAATAAAACTGATCGACACGTTATAACTGAAATATTGTTGAAAGTGGCGTTAAACACCACAAATCAAACCTAACCTATATATAAATATGTTTTATAGGGAAATTAATTTAGAAAATTTGTTCTCGCCACGACATAAATTTGTGTAAAACATGAATTCTAAGATGACGTCCTTCTTTCGCTTTGTAGACAAACGAGCGATTTATCGATGGTATAATCTCATTCGCACATGCGGGGTGAATTTGACTGACTTTTCCATTGGCAGCATAAATTATGTACGACATTTTCCGCAAACATAAATATAAATTAACATCTTCCAATCAAAATACAAATGCATACTGCCGTATTTGTACTCTTAGACATATGAGAATCGAAATAAATCATGGAAGCCAGAATGTGTTTTAAATTTTAACATGGATTGGCGGATATTAGTAAATTTTATCCCTCGCTTCTGGCTCGGGATAAAATACTAATATTCGCCATTCCATGTGTTAAAACTCTCAATACATTCTGGCTTCCATGCTTTATTTTTTAATCAATCAATTTGATTTTATAATTTCATAACCCTTTATTTATAGATTGATATTCTAAAGGAATTTTTGATAGTGGAAGGAGAATGGGAAATAAATAACTGAAAAATAAATTAACTTTGATAGTAAATATGTGCATAATATTAAAATCTTTATTATGCATTCGCTTACCATTTATTGTCCTTTCAAAAACCTCCAATAACGTAGAGACAAGAATTTAATGTAAGCAAGAAAAACATGGGTAACATTCGCTGAGCAGGGCAAGAAATGGCTCGTTTCTCCAACTCTAAATATTATGCATGTAACAAGCATATTTTGAATATATTGTTTATAAGTGCAATGTAACATTATTTCTTTACTTAACAATTGCAACAGGCATGAAATTAGTGACTCATGTGAACGTATTAACATAATACAAGGTTGGTGAATGAGATCGTGAGGATCGGAACAAACGAGAAGTATTTAAAAACTAGCTTAACTAAAGAAATCGTGACTTGGGCGGCGTTAGATTGAATACATCAATAATCACAAGAGGTCCTTTAATTGACGATACAAATACACCAAGTCACAAAAAGTCTGTAAACGGACGGTATAAATACAGGGGGTGTCCCAAGAAAGGAACACAGTAAGACAAAGAGAGGTTTCCACAACAAATAAGGTATGTCTGTATATTTTGTAGATCTTGCTCTTTCTAGTATAGAAAATAAAATGAAAATAAATAAATAAAATATCGCACCGTCGGAAATGCTCCAAAATCTAAGCGAAAAATCGAATAAAGAGAGTCACTATAAAGCAATAAAGCTACAGCCCAGATTTAATTGTGCAATATCTCGTATCTGTGAGTATTATTTCATAGAGAGACAAGACAAGACAAATACTTTATTAGAGTCTCACCTCTTGATTTACAAAATAAACATACAAAATAAAACACATATATAGTAAAAACATACAAGAGCCATTCTTACAAGAGTTATGAGAGACTATTGTTATCATATAAAATATAAACAATAATATGTCTATATGTAAAATTACATCGATACAAAATATGTTTACTTTTCATTAAAGTTTCATAGCAGATTTTGGCAGAATAAAAACACATATTCTTACTATTAAATAAAATATAAATTGATCAGTATCAGACAAATGCTTAGCATTATTATTATGCATACAAGCATGGTTAAATAAATATTGACGTAAATCTTCATATACTGGACAATACAATAAGACATGTTATTCGTCTTCAATACAATTATTTTTGTGACAAATATTATTAAAACAAAGTCTATTTTCAGTTAAAATACCTTCATATCTCCCAGTTTCTATTTTTGAAAGTGCTACCCCACATCTAAATTTGGCATATGCACTTTTATATTTACCAGGTATATTTTTCAGCAAATAATTTTCTTTACCATATTCATTTTTAAACAATCTATATGTGCGTAATTTACTGTGATCGTTTAACATTAAATCATTATACCATTTCTCTTTAAATTTGTCATAACAGATATTTTCAATATTTAAAATAATATTCTTATCAATAACAACATTAGTATTACATAAATATTCCATATTAACTTCTTTAAATTTTGTATGTACTCTAAAATTCCAATTGTTCAGTCTATTGCTACTCATATCGTTTGACCACATACAAACTTTTTTTTATTAATCCTACTGTTACACATCTTTGTAAATCTACACCATGTTCTAAAAATACATGACCACTGTGATACGATGTGGCTCAGCACGAAACGAAACGAAACGAGAGCTCGTTCTTTCCCCCGTTTCTAAACCTCGCCCCATAAATTCTATATTTACCGTCAATACACCAATATTGTATATATAATGCATTATTTAATTTTATTTATTTATTCATGTGTAATACACAATAAAATGTATTTTTTATTTCATAACATATACAAAAATGTATTAATTATTTGATAATAATATGCAAATTTAATATCAATATTAAACAATAAGCTTACTATGCAACTTGTTATTTAAAAATAATTAAAATAGATATCTTAAATTGTAAATAACAAAGTTTTTATGAAAATACTTTTATCAATAAATTAAACAAAGTAAAATAGATAACAACATAAAACTTATGTTACCGTCATTAGGGTTGCATAATGCGCATTGGTGGATAATGCGCACCACCTCTCGGTATGCAATAAAAAAATAAAACTGACTTAAACATGGAAAATTATTTTGCCCTATTTACTTTTTTTTGCTTCCAAATACTTTTATATTTTTTGGCTTTCCAATCCTTTGGCTTTGATTGTACCTGATAAATGTTATTATCCTGATTTTAGGTTAAATCTCGCAATATGATTGGTTGATATTATATTAATAAATTTCAGTGCAATATTTTATTTTTAAGTCAATTCGAATTATCTCCCTTACACCGTTGACTTAATATTGAATTCATTATCTTAATATGGAAAACATTAGATATGATAAATTCGTTACACAGTGTACAATTGTCCTAATACGGAAAAATGGCGGGTCAATAAAATTCATATCGGGCGAGGCGAAGTGTACACTGTGTAACTAATATTCCAGAAACCAGTGCGCACTAAATTTAATATCTACATTTTTATTGCCAAGATTATTTATTAATTTAACATGTCAAAAAGATTTTGTACTCCATAGCCTTGCTATGTTATTACTATATTGTTACTTTTCTCTGTACAAATATATTTGACTGTAAGTGAATATATTAAAGAGGCATTAGCTACGATTTTGGCCAAAAAAATATATGTTTTGGAAATTGGTAAATAGCTTTAAAATGATGAAATAAGGGTAAATATTTCACATTAAACAGCTTATCGTACCACTTTTCGACTTTTGAGAACGAAAATTACCATCGATTTATTATTTGCTTGCAAGCAAATAATTTGTCCTCGCTTTCTCCGTATAAAACTGACCTTACTAGTGACAGGTAAAAACGAATAATTTGTATTTTGTCGCTTATTAACTGCAAACTTGCATGGTTCTTTGTCCGTAATTAACGTCGACTAAAAGCAGATTCACAGAAAATAAGAAATAAGTGCATTGTTGTACTGATTTAATGACGATTCGGCAAACTCCGTAAACAATGCTGATAATTAATAAGATGGCGTCCATTTCTTGATCGACCTCAAAACACGAGCAGTTGCACCTATTTTCCCCGATGCGCGTACATTTCATAACATTTATAAGTTACAGAAACACGTTTTATTAAGGCATCAATCATATCTGATAGTTGGCACTTTTGCAGTGAACAAAATACAAATAAAATGAAAAAAATGCAATCTAGAGGTCTGAAATTTATCTATGATGATACCGACAGCACATATGAAGAACTTTTAACAAAATCCAAATTACCCACTTTAAAAATCAGACGAATTCGAACAATAGCCATTGAAACATTCAAAATTGTCAATAAAACCAGTCCTTTGTACTTACATGATTTAATTACAATTAAACAAAGTAATTTTTCTTTCAGATACCAAAATACTGCTAGTATACCATCAACCAGAACAACTAGGTATGGTATTAAAACTTTTAAATATTTTGCTGCCAAAACATGAAATGAGCTACCAAACCACTTTAGATTGGAAAATTCTTTTAAACAATTCAAAAACTTGATTAATTCATGGAATGCCACTGTAATGTTATTTATTTGTTTTGTTTATCTGTGATGCTTTTGAAATCTGTGCTTTGTCTTTAATTATAGTTACTTTTTAGGCTGCTAATTTTAATTTATTTACTTAGTGCTTGAAATTTTAATTAGTTTAAATTATATTTGATATAGATGTTTAAATTTTTGCTAGTATTTTTATGCATGTATGCATGTATGTTGTTTTTGTTATATGCATAGTCGATTTGAAAAGCTCTGTAGAGCTTGTGTTTTTATGTATGTTATGACATATATCGACTTTAAATAAAACTTTATTTATTTATTTATTATCTATAGTTTTTATGGGTAACAAAAATTTACGATTTTGGCAGATAATGCCCCTTTATGTCCACTACGAGGAATACATAGTACTGAACTAATTATGCTTCATATATCACGTAATCAATGAAAGTTTGTCAGTGACTTGCGACAGGTCGGTGGTTTTCTCGGGGTCCTCCGATTTCCTCCACCAATAAAACTGACCACCACGATATAGCCGAAATATTTTTGAAAGTGGCGTTAAGCAACATAACTCTATCCCAAAAATACATTTCTGATTTATGTTACTGTATATTAACACTAAATTGACCTAAATCTTCTTTAACAATACTGGGTTCACACAAGGTCAACGGTATCCCCTCGTAAAATTATTATTTCTGATTTTTAGATGCTTTGTTACTTAAAGATGATTAAGTATAAGATACCTGGACAAAATAAGTTTCTCGCATTGGATATAGCGGGTTTCTTTTTTCCGCATTCCTACTCAGGTAAAGCCTAACTTGTAGAATAATGATGAAATAAAAAAATAAGTCGTCACCGAGAACATATTTGTTTGTGAACGAATTTACCTAATTTGACTATTTCAACATTGGTCAAATGTTTAAGCTCGGTCATAAGAAGACCTGCAAAAACATATACCTGTGCGATCGGCCTGCATCAGTGATCTCTAACAGCGGTCTGTAACTGATATTTGAGGCCACATTTACAATAGCATTGCTGGGGGTATTATTGTACAAATATTGATATTGACACCAGATCTTCTCAGGTAAAATTGTATGTTTATTTACACTACACTGCAAAAAAGATTTATAACTGCAAGAATTTTTATCTCAATTTAACATACGGTATTAACACCAGATTCTTGTTTTTCAGAAAATGAAGATCGCTCTGTGTCTTCTCGTTGCACTATGTGTGTTGTCAATTACCATGGCTAAAGGGCATGGTAGAGGCGGGAAACATGACAAAGGAAAATCTGATGATAAACCAATGGATGGGCCAAATCCAGACCACCAACCAACTGGTGCGCATAACCCAACTGGTACCCCAACTGGTACCCCAAACCCAGACAACAAACAGAAAATGAAGGACGGTAGCGATGGCGGAAAACAAAAGGGAAAGCATGGTAAAGGCAACCATGACCGCATGGGAAACTAAATCCAGATGACAGAAAAACCAACATAAACAGGCCATAAACCAATCAATAGATAGAAACAACGATAAGCTTCAAATATACAGACACAAATATCATATTTCAAATCTTAATTTCATAAATTTTTTGGACATTCATTGAAGAATTAAAAATAAACATGTTTATGCATAAAATTAAAATAGACCAATAAATATATTATCATTTGTACATCTTAAGTAATTCTTATAAGTTACCACATCAGTGGTGTAATGGTTAGTCTGCTCGCCCAATGTGCTATAGATTGTGGGTTAGAGCTCTGGTCGGGTCAAATCAAAGACTGTAAAATTTGTATTTGTTGCATCACCGCTAAGAATACAGATTTAAGGAGTAAGAGCAAAGACTGGTTCACTCAGAAACAGGATAATGTGTTCGCGAATAGCGACATATCTATTTTAGTGAGCTGGCGCTGTAAAGAACCATTCAACCGTGTAGGCTTACTACAAAGCGGATATCATCATTATCATTTCATTAAATTTAATTTGTTCTCGCCATGGTATAGCTGAAAAATTGCCCATTTAGCGTTAACGAACAAACACTCACTCACTCACTAACTAAGGAATTGTGTTTTCTGATCTGATGGTGCATGTCAGATTTACCCAATACTTATCTGAGTGTCTGTCGTGGTCTGGAAGGTTTATGCTAAAATACGTGAATATTCATCCTGTAAGAAAAGTTTGAAGATTCCAAAGGGTTAATCAGAAGTCAAAAATCTAAAAAGGACAGACAATTCATTGAACAAATGAAAAAAGGAGAAAAAGGCAAACACTGATCCACAAAACACTACACAACAAACTAGACGAAAGATACAGAAGAAAACGCTGTGAAGTCATGCACTTCGGAAGGTAACGAGGAAATAAGAGTTCTGATATGTTGGTTTTCTTTGTTGCTAGGGACTACAAATTGTCCTTTGTGTGCAAGGACCATGGTATTATTCAAACACTTATTTTCTTCTCGTATTTGTTTTTTTACACACATAGCCAACGTACACCCCTTTAGAAAGAGTTGTACCCCCAGCTGACAAACCATGCCCTATTTCTCTACCTCGGTTTCATATGTTGTAAGTAAGAGAACTACACGTATCTTATTTACTGCACACGGATTAATAACTGGATTAAGCTATATCAGTAGTCAAAACATTTGAAAAACAAATACTTTTATAAGTTTTTGTGAGCATTTAAGATGAAGGCCCATAACAAGATAGCTAAAATACGCTAACATCATCTATGAAATATTTCTTACCAGCATAACTATATCTGGCAACATACATAGAATTAAAGTTGCTTATGCTGAATTATATAAGTACAGTAAACTGTGGTTGTAACGAATTACTGTGAGTAGAACACATTTGCTCGTCGTTGGGAAAATGGGAAACATTTTACCTGCTTTAATCATTAGTACTGTAATTGTGGAATTGTTCGGCATACAATTTTTAAGAGAAATTAGATTTAATTTTTTGGGGGTGTTTTAACGCCACTTTCAGCAATATTTCAGCTATATCATGGCGACCAGTTTTAGTGGTGAAAGAAGCCGGAGTACCCGGAGAGAACCACTGACCAAGGGCAAGCAACTGGTAAACTTTATCACTTGCAGTTTCAAGTCGAGTGCACCCTTTTTGTAATGTACACAGCCGGGTGCGAACCGACGCCGTATTGGTGTTAGGTTTGTATGAGTTGTTAGGTAATCCAACTACCTAACTCATTGAGCCACCCGGGCCCTAAGAAAAATTAGTCTACGCTATACAATATTACACGGAATGTTTTATGAAAGCTTAAACAGTGGTTGTCTTCCCTCATCTCAATTCATTGAACACTGAAAAGACCACGTTATGTTATGACGTTGGAAATCCAGGTCTAAATTTATGAGTGATTATTTGATAACGCATTTTTCAGCTGTGTCATGTAGAGAATAATTTGCATATTGATGTGATGATGATAATGATGTCCACTTTGTACTGGACCAACACGCTACTGGTCCAACACGCTTAGTCTGATGTTTATAGTGCTAGCTAGCTGAAACAACAGTAGACGGTTAGCTATATCGCTCCACTTTAATTCTGATTTCGAGCCAACCAGTCTTTGCTTTTACTCTTTAGCCCTGAGTGCTTAGAGAGAGGCAGCAAAAAGCAAATGTAATAGTCTTGGATTTGAGCTCGAATCCGAAATATACAGCTAACCATTACATCACCTATGCGGTTGTTGTGATATCGATCACTGACCGTGACACAACTTTCTATTATAAATTTCTAAGTGTCTATTGTCCGGTTTCCTGTACCGAGCAAACTGACTGCCAGTATGTGACAGAAATATTGTTGAAAGTGGTTTTCAAATATCGTTACCCCCACTGAAACAAAAATGTTTTTTTTTTCGAAAGAGTCTAAGCTACAAGTATGTCAACATCCGTGAAACAAAGTGGAATTATTGTTTGTATATTTTCAGGACTAGAGTAATGGTGTTAAGCACAAATTTCAACAATATTTCAGTTATATCATGGCGATCAGTTTTGTTCGTGGAGGAAACCGGAGTTCACGGAAAAAAACACCAACCTGCTGCAAGTCACCTACAACCTTTATCACATTATGTTGAATTGAGTACACCTCGCCATGAGAGGGATTCGAACTCACAACTTTAGTGGTAATAGTCACCGATTGCACAGGTAGTTGTAAATCCAACTATCATATGTTCTCGATCACGATGGCCCCTGTATGGCATCAGTTTCAAATATCGAAAGTGTCGGGCGTCACTGATGGTAAGAAAGTACTTGATAAACAAACGTTCTTATTTATCCTTCACTCCAACACACTTCTTGCACATGTACAAAGTCAGGACAGTGAGCGTAATGTATATATGTGTTAGGGCCTAACGGTGTCAATTTTACAACTGTTTCTGTGATTTGTTTTACAAATTATTCTGATTTCGAGCGAACCAGTTTTTTGACTTTCTTCTTGATGATGTTGTGTCCTTAGCGGAGAAGCAACACATACATATAGTAATATATTTATTTATTTATGGGAAACAGGACAAAGGCCTCCGTGCAAGAGCCATCCTGACCAACGCGCTTTCTGGGATTTTCATAGTGCTAGCTCACGCGAACAAGAACAGTCCGCGGGTAGACATTTCGCTCTACCCTGACACATTATCGTGATTTCGACCCAACCAGTATTTGCTCTTTCTCCTTAATGCTGCTTGTTTAGCAGAGAATCGGGATTTACAAATGTCATAGTCTGTGGCTTGATCAAACCCACGATCGACTGTACCCGAGACGACGTTCCTACTCACTACATTACCAATGCGGTTTTTAGAGAGCTGCATGGTTTTTTTTAAATGTTAGCTTTAATGGATTGACTATAACTGGTAATTAGAGAGTATATAATTACAGGGAACATTTTACTAAAAACTATTTTCTATTAATTGATGGAGTTCAAGACTAGATTAACAAATATGTTCCTTAGATCTAATTGGTGTGCTCGGAATCAGGATAATGTGCCCCAGTAGGACAGTCCATTGAATAAATCAAACCTAATTTTCATAAGGTCTCTCCGTGGTCCGTATTTCACTTCTATTTACGTGGGTCAGGTTATGATCATGACAACCATGACACCGACTTTTGTCTGCCACTTTAAAAGTATGAAAAATTGTGTAGGAACGTAGAAATAGTCTTTTAAAGCACTCTGGCAGATAATTCGCCATTCTAAAACCTACAAAAGTAGTCTTTAATACATATGTTCAGAGCATGGGTCACCACAAATACGGCACGCACTATGATCCACGGTCAGGACTTCAGTACTATAAATTGACAACCCCCCTATTCCCCCAACAAGAGGTCATCCTCTTGTATCACCCCTTGGATAAAGTAGTCCGTTAATTTAGGTGAAACATATTTTTCTATCTTACACAGTATCTTATGAGAGCTAGACGCTATATATCTATCACCTGGTTTCGTGCGGGTAAGCTATGTGGGATAAGCCCTGAAAATCGTCACCGACACCCAGTATCAATTGTTAGTGCTTGAATGTAAATCTTTGATTTTCTCATGATATGAAAAATGCTGTAAATGTAAGAAATACATTAAATATGTACTTGTTAATACTAGATGTGATTTAAATCACGTGACTAAAGCTTAACTTGTGCAGTTATCACTTTAATTTAGGTTCCGGATATACGTCGTGGTCGTGATCGTATAGTAGTTTGATTTACAACTACCTATGCAATCAGTGCCTACATACTAAAATTGTGAGTTTGAATCCGGGTTAGTCGAGGTGTTCTCGATACAGCACTATGTGATAAAGTTTGTCAGAGACTTGCAATAGTACGGTACGGGTATTCGGTTTCTTCCACGGATAAAACTGACCACCACGATATAGCTGAAATATTGGAATCGCGAAAAACAATGCATTCATTTTCCTCCCACCCTAAAGACAAGTTGTGCATTTCAATCCTCTTGCACAACAAGCAGATACTCATTTCGTAGGACCTGCACCCCTACCCCATTCCAGTTGAGGATGCAAGATCCTACCAAGATACCATCTGGTTTCACCTGTCCAGCTAAATCATGTGTATCTAATTTAATCTGGCAGGACAACAAGAACGAACTGACCAGTGAACGCAATGGTGATGGTGGGGGTGGGGGGCGGGCGGGGTGATCTCTAAAAGTTTTGACACTTAAGGTGACCATTGGTGCGTGAGCCTACTTTAATAGTGTTTAGTTTGTGGTCAGAAGTGTATTAAAAATAAAAGGACATTTTCCGCTAATAATTTGCAAACATCCTCCTTACATTTTCTTATAAAGAACAGATTGGATCCAACAACCAATATCGTCACCCAACGGTCTCTATTGCTATTCCGCGGAACCTCACGAGGAGAATATATATACATATACATTTTAGGAGATAACGTTTTTTTTATTTTTCTACATTGTAATTCAGGTGATTTGAGCATCTAACGCCATTTTTTTATATATAAATATGATTACCTGATCAAGTTTGTAAGTCAGTTTTTTCAGGGTTCTCCGGTTTCCTCCACCAATAAAACTGACCGACACGTTATAACTGAAATATTGTTGAAAGTGGCGTTAAACACCACAAATCAAACCTAACCTATATATAAATATGTTTTATGGGGAAATTAATTTAGAAAATTTGTTCTCGCCACGACATAAATTTGAGTAAAACATGAATTCTAAGATGACGTCCTTCTTTCGCTTTGTAGACAAACGAGCGATTTATCGATGGTATAATTTCATTCGCACATGCGGGGTGAATTTGACTGACTTTTCCATTGGCAGCATAAATTATGTACGACATTTTCCGCAAACATAAATATAAATTACCATCTTCCAATCAAAATACAAATGCATACTGCCGTATTTGTACTCTTAGACATATGAGAATCGAAATAAATCATGGAAGCCAGAATGTGTTTTAAATTTTAACATGGATTGGCGGATATAAGTAAATTTTATCCCTCGTTTCTGGCTCGGGATAAAATACTAATATTCGCCATTCCATGTGTTAAAACTCTCAACACATTCTGGCTTCCGTGCTTTATTTTTTAATCAATCAATTTGATTTTATAATTTTATAACCCTTTATTTATAGATTGATATTCTAAAGGAATTTTTGATAGTGGAAGGAGAATGGGAAATAAATAACTGAAAAATAAATTAATTTTGATAGTAAATATGTGCATAATATTAAAATCTTTATTATGCATTCGCTTACCATTTATTGTCCTTTGAAAAACCTCCAATAACGTAGAGACAAGAATTTAATGTAAGCAAGAAAAACATGGGTAGCATTCCCTGAGCAGGGCAAGAAATGGCTCGTTTCTCCAACTCTAAATATTATGCATGTAACAAGCATATTTTGAATATATTGTTTATAAGTGCAATGTAACATTATTTCTTTACTTAACAATTGCAAAAGGCATGAAATTAGTGACTCATGTGAACGTATTAACATAATACAAGGTTGGTGAATGAGATCGTGAGGATCGGAACAAACGAGAAGTATTTAAAAACTAGCTTAACTAAAGAAATCGTGACTTGGGCGGCGTTAGATTGAATACATCAATAATCACAAGAGGTCCTTTAATTGACGATAAAAATACACCAAGTCACAAAAAGTTTGTAAACGGACGGTATAAATACAGGGGGTGTCCCAAGAAAGGAACACAGTAAGACAAAGAGAGGTTTCCACAACAAATAAGGTATGTCTGTATATTTTGTAGATCTTGCTCTTTCTAGTATAGAAAATAAAATGAAAATAAATAAATAAAATATCGCACCGTCGGAAATGCTCCAAAATCTAAGCGAAAAATCGAATAAAGAGAGTCACTATAAAGCAATAAAGCTACAGCCCAGATTTAATTGTGCAATATCTCGTATCTGTGAGTATTATTTCATAGAGAGACAAGACAAGACAAATACTGTATTACAGTCTCACCTCTTGATTTACAAAATAAACATACAAAATAAAACACATATATAGTAAAAACATACAAGAGTTATGAGAGACTATTGTTATCATATAAAATATAAACAATAACATGTCTATATGTAAAATTACATCGATACAAAATATGTTTACTTTTCATTAAAGTTTCATAGCAGATTTTGGCAGAATAAAAACACATATTCTTACTATTAAATAAAATATAAATTGATCAATATCAGACAAATGCTTAGCATTATTATTATGCATACAAGCATGGTTAAATAAATATTGACGTAAATCTTCATATACTGGACAATACAATAAGACATGTTATTCGTCTTCAATACAATTATTTTTGTGACAAATATTATTAAAGCAAAGTCTATTTTCAGTTAAAATACCTTCATATCTTCCAGTTTCTATTTTTGAAAGTGCTACCCCACATCTAAATTTGGCATATGCACTTTTATATTTACCAGGTATATTTTTCAGCAAATAATTTTCTTTACCATATTCATTTTTAAACAATCTATATGTGCGTAATTTACTGTGATCGTTTAACATTAAATCATTATGCCATTTCTCTTTAAATTTGTCATAACAGATATTTTCAATATTTAAAATAATATTCTTATCAATAACAACATTAGTATTACATAAATATTCCATATTAACTTCTTTAAATTTTGTATGTACTCTAAAATTCCAATTGTTCAGTCTATTGCTACTCATATCGTTTGACCACATACAAACTTTTTTTTATTAATCCTACTGTTACACATCTTTGTAAATCTACACCATGTTCTAAAAATACATGACCACTGTGATACGATGTGGCTCAGCACGAAACGAAACGAAACGAGAGCTCGTTCTTTACCCCGTTTCTAAACCTCGCCACATAAATTCTATATTTACCGTCAATACACCAATATTGTATATATAATGCATTATTTAATTTTATTTATTTATTCATGTGTAATACACAATAAAATGTATTTTTTATTACATAACATATACAAAAATGTATTAATTATTTGATAATAATATGCAAATTTAATATCAATATTAAACAATAAGCTTACTATGCAACTTGTTATTTAAAAATAATTAAAATAGATATCTTAAATTGTAAATAGCAAAGTTTTTATGAAAATACTTTTATCAATAAATTAAACAAAGTAAAATAGATAACAACATAAAACTTATGTTACCGTCATTAGGGTTGCATAATGCGCATTGGTGGATAATGCACACCACCTCTCGGTATGCAATAAAAAAATAAAACTGACTTAAACATGGAAAATTATTTTACCCTATTTACTTTTTTTTGCTTCCAAATACTTTTATATTTTTTGGCTTTCCAATCCTTTGGCTTTGATTGTACCTGATAAATGTTATTATCCTGATTTTAGGTTAAATCTCGCAATATGATTGGTTGATATTATCTTAATAAATTTCAGTGCAATATTTTATTTTTAAGTCAATTCGAATTATCTCCCTTACACCGTTGACTTAATATTGAATTCATTTTCCTAATATGGAAAACATTAGATATGATAAATTCGTTACACAGTGTACAATTGTCCTAATACGGAAAAATGTCGGGTCAATAAAATTCATATCGGGCGAGGCGAAGTGTACACTGTGTAACTAATATTCCAGAAACCAGTGCGCACTAAGTTTAATATCTACATTTTTATTGCCAAGATTATTTATTAATTTAACATGTCAAAAAGATTTTACTATGCAACTTGTTATTTAAAAATAATTAAAATAGATATCTTAAATTGTAAATAACAAAGTTTTTATGAAAATACTTTTATCAATAAATTAAACAAAGTAAAATAGATAACAACATAAAACTTATGTTACCGTCATTAGGGTTGCATAATGCGCATTGGTGGATAATGCGCACCACCTCTCGGTATGCAATAAAAAAATAAAACTGACTTAAACATGGAAAATTATTTTACCCTATTTACTTTTTTTTGCTTCCAAATACTTTTATATTTTTTGGCTTTCCAATCCTTTGGCTTTGATTGTACCTGATAAATGTTATTATCCTGATTTTAGGTTAAATCTCGCAATATGATTGGTTGATATTATCTTAATAAATTTCAGTGCAATATTTTATTTTTAAGTCAATTCGAATTATCTCCCTTACACCGTTGACTTAATATTGAATTCATTTTCCTAATATGGAAAACATTAGATATGATAAATTCGTTACACAGTGTACAATTGTCCTAATACGGAAAAATGTCGGGTCAATAAAATTAATATCGGGCGAGGCGAAGTGTACACTGTGTAACTAATATTCCAGAAACCAGTGCGCACTAAGTTTAATATCTACATTTTTATTGCCAAGATTATTTATTAATTTAACATGTCAAAAAGATTTTACTATGCAACTTGTTATTTAAAAATAATTAAAATAGATATCTTAAATTGTAAATAACAAAGTTTTTATGAAAATACTTTTATCAATAAATTAAACAAAGTAAAATAGATAACAACATAAAACTTATGTTACCGTCATTAGGGTTGCATAATGCGCATTGGTGGATAATGCGCACCACCTCTCGGTATGCAATAAAAAAATAAAACTGACTTAAACATGGAAAATTATTTTACCCTATTTACTTTTTTTTGCTTCCAAATACTTTTATATTTTTTGGCTTTCCAATCCTTTGGCTTTGATTGTACCTGATAAATGTTATTATCCTGATTTTAGGTTAAATCTCGCAATATGATTGGTTGATATTATCTTAATAAATTTCAGTGCAATATTTTATTTTTAAGTCAATTCGAATTATCTCCCTTACACCGTTGACTTAATATTGAATTCATTTTCCTAATATGGAAAACATTAGATATGATAAATTCGTTACACAGTGTACAATTGTCCTAATACGGAAAAATGTCGGGTCAATAAAATTAATATCGGGCGAGGCGAAGTGTACACTGTGTAACTAATATTCCAGAAACCAGTGCGCACTAAGTTTAATATCTACATTTTTATTGCCAAGAATATTTATTAATTTAACATGTCAAAAAGATTTTTGTACTCCATAGCCTTGCTATGTTATTACTATATTGTTGCTTTTCTCTGTACAAATATATTTGACTGTAAGTGAATATATTAAAGAGGCATTAGGTACGATTTTGACCAAAAAAATATATGTTTTGGAAATTGGTAAATAGCTTTAAAATGATGAAATAAGGGTAAATATTTCACATTAAACAGCTTATCGTAACCCTTTTCGACTTTTGAGAACGAAAATTACCATCGATTTATTATTTCCTTGCAAGCAAATAATTTGTCCTCGCTTTCTCCGTATAAAACTGACCTTACTAGTGACAGGTAAAAACGAATAATTTGTATTTTGTCGCTTATTAACTGCAAACTTGCATGGTTCTTTTTCCGTAATTAACGTCGACTAAAAGCAGATTCACAGAAAATAAGAAATAAGTGCATTGTTGTACTGATTTAATGACGATTCGGCAAACTCCGTAAACAATGCTGATAATTAATAAGATGGCGTCCATTTCGTGATCGACCTCAAAACACGAGCAGTTGCACATTTTTTCCCCGATGCGCGTACATTTCATAACATTTATATGTTACAGAAACACGTTTTATTAAGGCATCAATCATATCTGATAGTTGGCACTTTTGCAGTGAACAAAATACAAATAAAATGAAAAAAATGCAATCTAGAGGTCTGAAATTTATCTATGATGATACTGACAGCACATATGAAGAACTTTTAACAAAATCCAAATTACCCACTTTAAAAATCAGACGAATTAGAACAATAGCCATTGAAACATTCAAAATTGTCAATAAAACCAGTCCTTTGTACTTACATGATTTAATTACAATTAAACAAAGTAATTTTTCTTTCAGATACCAAAATACTGCTAGTATACGATCAACCAGAACAACTAGGTATGGTATTAAAACTTTTAAATATTTTGCTGCCAAAACATGAAATGAGCTACCAAACCACTTTAGATTGGAAAATTCTTTTAAACAATTCAAAAACTTGATTAATTCATGGAATGCCACTGTAATGTTATTTATTTGTTTTGTTTATCTGTGATGCTTTTGAAATCTGTGCTTTGTCTTTAATTATAGTTACTTTTTAGGCTGCTAATTTTAATTTATTTACTTAGTGCTTGAAATTTTAATTAGTTTAAATTATATTTGATATAGATGTTTAAATTTTTGCTAGTATTTTTATGCATGTATGCATGTATGTTGTTTTTGTTATATGCATAGTCGATTTGAAAAGCTCTGTAGAGCTTGTGTTTTTATGTATGTTATGACATATATCGACTTTAAATAAAACTTTATTTATTTATTTATTATCTATAGTTTTTATGGGTAACAAAAATTTACGATTTTGGCAGATAATGCCCCTTTAAGTCCACTACGAGGAATACATAGTACTGAACTAATTATGCTTCATACATCACGTAATCAATGAAAGTTTGTCAGTGACTTGCGACAGGTCGGTGGTTTTCTCGGGGTCCTCCGATTTCCTCCACCAATAAAACTGACCACCACGATATAGCCGAAATATTTTTGAAAGTGGCGTTAAGCAACATAACTCTATCCCAAAAATACATTTCTGATTTATGTTACTGTATATTAACACTAAATTGACCTAAATCTTCTTTAACAATACTGGGTTCACACAAGGTCAACGGTATCCCCTCGTAAAAATATTACTTCTGATTTTTAGATACTTTGTTACTTAAAGATGATTAAGTATAAGATACCTGGACAAAATAAGTTTCTCGCATTGGATATAACGGGTTTCTTTTTTCCGCATTCCTACTCAGGTAAAGCCTAACTTGTAGAATAATGATGAAATAAAAAAATAAGTCGTCACCGAGAACATATTTGTTTGTGAACGAATTTACCTAATTTGACTATTTCAACATTGGTCAAATGTTTAAGCTCGGTCATAAGAAGACCTGCAAAAACATATACCTGTGCGATCGGCCTGCATCAGTGATCTCTAACAGCGGTCTGTAACTGATATTAGAGGCCACATTTACAATAGCATTGCTGGGGGTATTATTGTACAAATATTGATATTGACACCAGATCTTCTCAGGTAAAATTGTATGTTTATTTACACTACACTGCAAAAAAGATTTATAACTGCAGGAATTTTTATCTCAATTTAACATACGGTATTAACACCAGATTCTTGTTTTTCAGAAAATGAAGATCGCTCTGTGTCTTCTCGTTGCACTATGTGTGTTGTCAATTACCATGGCTAGAGGGCATGGTAGAGGCGGGAAACATGACAAAGGAAAATCTGATGATAAACCAATGGATGGGCCAAATCCAGACCACCAACCAACTGGTGCGCAAAACCCAACTGGTACCCCAACTGGTACCCCAAACCCAGACAACAAACAGAAAATGAAGGACGGTAGCGATGGCGGGGAAAAAAAGGGAAAGCATGGTAAAGGCAACCATGACCGCATGGGAAACTAAATCCAGATGACAGAAAAACCAACATAAACAGGCCATAAACCAATCAATAGATAGAAACAACGATAAGCTTCAAATATACAGACACAAATATCATATTTCAAATCTTAATTTCATAAATTTTTTGGACATTCATTGAAGAATTAAAAATAAACATGTTTATGCATAAAATTAAAATAGACCAATAAATATATTATCATTTGTACATCTTAAGTAATTCTTATAAGTTACCACATCAGTGGTGTAATGGTTAGTCTGCTCGCCCAATGTGCTATATATTGTGGGTTAGAGCTCTGGTCGGGTCAAATCAAAGACTGTAAAATTTGTATTTGTTGCATCACCGCTAAGAATACAGATTTAAGGAGTAAGAGCAAAGATTGGTTCACTCAGAAACAGGATAATGTGTTCGCGAATAGCGACATATCTATTTTAGTGAGCTGGCGCTGTAAAGAACCATTCAACCGTGTAGGCTTACTACAAAGCGGATATCATCATTATCATTTCATTAAATTTAATTTGTTCTCGCCATGGCATAGCTGAAAAATTGCCCATTTAGCGTTAGCGAACAAACACTCACTCACTCACTAACTAAGGAATTATGTTTTCTGATCTGATGGTGCATGTCAGATTTACCCAATACTTATCTGAGTGTCTGTCGTGGTCTGGAAGGTTTATGCTAAAATACGTGAATATTCATCCTGTAAGAAAAGTTTGAAGATTCCAAAGGGTTAATCAGAAGTCAAAAATCTAAAAAGGACAGACAATTCATTGAACAAATGAAAAAAGGAGAAAAAGGCAAACACTGATCCACAAAACACTACACAACAAACTAGACGAAAGATACAGAAGAAAACGCTGTGAAGTCATGCACTTCGGAAGGTAACGAGGAAATAAGAGTTCTGATATGTTGGTTTTCTTTGTTGCTAGGGACTACAAATTGTCCTTTGTGTGCAAGAACTATGGTATTATTCAAACACTTATTTTCTTCTCGCATTTGTTTTTATACACACATAGCCAACGTACACCCCTTTAGAAAGAGTTGTATCCCCAGCTGACAAACCATGCCCTATTTCTCTACCTCGGTTTCATATGTTGTAAGTAAGAGAACTACACGTATCTTATTTACTGCACACGGATTAATAACTAGATTAAGCTATATCAGTAGTCAAAACATTTGAAAAACAAATACTTTTATAAGTTTTTGTGAGCATTTAAGATGAAGGCCCATAACAAGATAGCTAAAATACGCTAACATCATCTATGAAATATTTCTTACCAGCATAACTATATCTGGCAACATACATAGAATTAAAGTTGCTTATGCTGAATTATATAAGTACAGTAAACTGTGGTTGTAACGAATTACTGTGAGTAGAAGACATTTGCTCGTCGTTGAAAAATGGGAAACATTTTACCTGCTTTAATCATTAGTACTGTAATTGTGGAATTGTTCGGCATACAATTTTTAAGAGAAATTAGATTTAATTTTTTTGGGGTGTTTTAACGCCACTTTCAGCAATATTTCAGCTATATCATGGCGACCAGTTTTAGTGGTGAAAGAAGCCGGAGTACCCGGAGAGAACCACTGACCAAGGGCAAGCAACTGGTAAACTTTATCACTTGCAGTTTCAAGTCGAGTGCACCCTTTTTATAATGTACACAGCGGGTGCGAACCGACGCCGTATTGGTGTTAGGTTTGTATGAGTTGTTAGGTAATCCAACTACCTAACTCATTGAGCCACCCGGGCCCTAAGAAAAATTAGTCTACGCTATACAATATTACACGGAATGTTTTATGAAAGCTTAAACAGTGGTTGTCTTCCCTCATCTCAATTCATTGAACACTGAAAAGACCACGTTATATTATGGCGTTGGAAATCCAGGTCTAAATTTATGAGTGATTATTCGATAACGCATTTTTCAGCTGTGTCATGTAGAGAATAATTTGCATATTGATGTGATGATGATAATGATGTCCACTTTGTACTGGACCAACACGCTACTGGTCCAACACGCTTAGTCTGATGTTTATAGTGCTAGCTAGCTGAAACAACAGTAGACGGTTAGCTATATCGCTCCACTTTAATTCTGATTTCGAGCCAACCAGTCTTTGCTTTTACTCTTTAGCCCTGAGTGCATAGAGAGAGGCAGCAAATAGCAAATGTAATAGTCTTGGATTTGAGCTCGAATCCGAAATATACAGCTAACCATTACATCACCTATGCGGTTGTTGTGATATCGATCACTGACCGTGACACAACTTTCTATTATAAATTTCTAAGTGTCTATTGTCCGGTTTCCTGTACCGAGCAAACTGACTGCCAGTATGTGACAGAAATATTGTTGAAAGTGGTTGTCAAATATCGTTACCCCCACTGAAACAAAAATGTGTTTTCTTTCGAAAGAGTCTAAGCTACAAGTATGTCAACATCCGTGAAGCAAAGTGGAATTATTTTTTGTATCTTTTCAGGACTAGAGTAATGGTGTTAAGCACAAATTTCAACAATATTTCAGTTATATCATGGCGATCAGTTTTGTTGGTGGAGGAAACCGGAGTTCACGGAAAAAAAACACCGACCTGCTGCAAGTCACCTACAACCTTTATCACATTATGTTGAATTGAGTACAGCTCGCCATGAGAGGGATTCGAACTCACAACTTTAGTGGTAATAGTCACCGATTGCACAGGTAGTTGTAAATCCAACTATCATATGTTCTCGATCACGATGGCCCCTGTATGGCATCAGTTTCAAATATCGAAAGTGTCGGGCGTCACTGATGGTAAGAAAGTACTTGATAAACAAACGTTCTTATTTATCCTTCACTCCAACACACTTCTTGCACATGTACAAAGTCAGGACAGTGAGTGGTAATGTATATGTGTGTTAGGGCCTAAGGGTGTCAATTTTACAACTGTTTCTGTGATTTGTTTTACAAATTATTCTGATTTCGAACGAACCAGTTTTTTTGACTTTCTTCTTGATGATGTTGTGTCCTTAGCGGAGAAGCAACAAATACATATAGTAATATATTTATTTATTTATGGGAAACAGGACAAAGGCCTCCGTGCAAGAGCCATCCTGACCAACGCGCTTTCTGGGATTTTCATAGTGCTAGCTCACGCGAACAAGAACAGTCCGCGGGTAGACATTTCGCTCTACCCTGACACATTATCGTGATTTCGACCCAACCAGTATTTGCTCTTTCTCCTTAATGCTGCTTGTTTAGCAGAGAATCGGGATTTACAAATGTCATAGTCTGTGGCTTGATCAAACCCACGATCGACTGTACCCGAGACGACGTTCCTACTCACTACATTACCAATGCGGTTTTTAAAGAGCTGCATGGTTTTTTTTAAATGTTAGCTTTAATGGATTGACTATAACTGGTAATTAGAGAGTATATAATTACAGGGAACATTTTACTAAAAACTATTTTCTATTAATTGATGGAGTTCAAGACTAGATTAACAAATATGTTCCTTAGATCTAATTGGTGTGCTCGGAATCAGGATAATGTGTCCCAGTAGGACAGTCCATTGAATAAATCAAACCTAATTTTCATAAGGTCTCTCCGTGGTCCGTATTTCACTTCTATTTACGTGGGTCAGGTTATGATCATGACAACCATGACACCGACTTTTGTCTGCCACTTTAAAAGTATGAAAAATTGTGTAGGAACGTAGACATAGTCTTTTAAAGCACTCTGGCAGATAATTCGCCATTCTAAAACCTACAAAAGTAGTCTTTAATACATATGTTCAGAGCATGGGTCACCACAAATACGGCACGCACTATGATCCACGGTCACGACTTCAGTACTATAAATTGACAGCCCCCCTATTCCCCCAACAAGAGGTCATCCTCTTGTATCACCCCTTGGATAAAGTAGTCCGTTAATTTAGGTGAAACATATTTTTCTATCTTACACAGTATCTTATGAGAGCTAGACACTATAGATCTATCACCTGGGTACGTGCGGGTAAGCTATGTGGGATAAGCCCTGAAAATCGTCACCGACACCCAGTATCAATTGTTAGTGCTTGAATGTAAATCTTTGATTTTCTTATGATATGAAAAATGCTGTAAATGTAAGAAATACATTAAATATGTACTTGTTAATACTAGATGTGATTTAAATCACGTGACTAAAGCTTAACTTGTGCAGTTATCACTTTATTTTAGGTTCCGGATATACGTCGTGGTCGTGATCGTATAGTAGTTTGAATTACAACTACCTATGCAATCAGTGCCTACACATACTAAAATTGTGAGTTTGAATACGGGTTAGTCGAGGTGTTCTCGATACAGCATTATGTGATAAAGTTTGTCAGAGACTTGCAATAGTACGGTACGGGTATTCGGTTTCTTCCACGGATAAAACTGACCACCACGATATAGCTGAAATATTGGAATCGCGAAAAACAATGCATTCATTTTCCTCCCACCCTAAAGACAAGTTGTGCATTTCAATCCTCTTGCACAACAAGCAGATACTCATTTCGTAGGACCTGCACCCCTACCCCATTCCAGTTGAGGATGCAAGATCCTACCAAGATACCATCTGGTTTCACCTGTCCAGCTAAATCATGTGTATCTAATTTAATCTGGCAGGACAACAAGAACGAACTGACCAGTGAACGCAATGGTGATGGTGGGGGTGGGGGGCGGGCGGGGTGATCTCTAGAAGTTTTGACACTTAAGGTGACCATTGGTGCGTGAGCCTACTTTAATAGTGTTTAGTTTGTGGTCAGAAGTGTATTAAAAATAAAAGGACATTTTCCGCTAATAATTTGCAAACATCCTCCTTACATTTTCTTATAAAGAACAGATTGGATCCAACAACCAATATCGTCACCCATGTTAGATTTTGTCATACAACGGTCTCTATTGCTATTCCGCGGAACCTCACGAGGAGAATATATATACATATACATTTTAGGAGATAACGTTTTTTTTATTTTTCTCCATTGTAATTCAGGTGATTTGAGCATCTAACGCCATTTTTTTATATATAAATATGATTACCTGATCAAGTTTGTAAGTCAGTTTTTTCAGGGTTCTCCGGTTTCCTCCACCAATAAAACTGACCGACACGTTATAACTGAAATATTGTTGAAAGTGGCGTTAAACACCACAAATCAAACCTAACCTACATATAAATATGTTTTATGGGGAAATTAATTTAGAAAATTTGTTCTCGCCACGACATAAATTTGTGTAAAACATGAATTCTAAGATGACGTCCTTCTTTCGCTTTGTAGACAAACGAGCGATTTATCGATGGTATAATCTCATTCGCACATGCGGGGTGAATTTGACTGACTTTTCCATTGGCAGCATAAATTATGTACGACATTTTCCGCAAACATAAATATAAATTAACATCTTCCAATCAAAATACAAATGCATACTGCCGTATTTGTACTCTTAGACATATGAGAATCGAAATAAATCATGGAAGCCAGAATGTGTTTTAAATTTTAACATGGATTGGCGGATATTAGTAAATTTTATCCCTCGCTTCTGGCTCGGGATAAAATACTAATATTCGCCATTCCATGTGTTAAAACTCTCAACACATTCTGGCTTCCATGCTTTATTTTTTAATCAATCAATTTGATTTTATAATTTTATAACCCTTTATTTATAGATTGATATTCTAAAGGAATTTTTGATAGTGGAAGGAGAATGGGAAATAAATAACTGAAAAATAAATTAATTTTTATAGTAAATATGTGCATAATATTAAAATCTTTATTATGCATTCGCTTACCATTTATTGTCCTTTGAAAAACCTCCAATAACGTAGAGACAAGAATTTAATGTAAGCAAGAAAAACATGGGTAGCATTCCCTGAGCAGGGCAAGAAATGGCTCGTTTCTCCAACTCTAAATATTATGCATGTAACAAGCATATTTTGAATATATTGTTTATAAGTGCAATGTAACATTATTTCTTTACTTAACAATTGCAACAGGCATGAAATTAGTGACTCATGTGAACGTATTAACATAATACAAGGTTGGTGAATGAGATCGTGAGGATCGGAACAAACGAGAAGTATTTAAAAACTAGCTTAACTAAAGAAATCGTGACTTGGGCGGCGTTAGATTGAATACATCAATAATCACAAGAGGTCCTTTAATTGACGATAAAAATACACCAAGTCACAAAAAGTCTGTAAACGGACGGTATAAATACAGGGGGTGTCCCAAGAAAGGAACACAGTAAGACAAAGAGAGGTTTCCACAACAAATAAGGTATGTCTGTATATTTTGTAGATCTTGCTCTTTCTAATAAAGAAAATAAAATGAAAATAAATAAATAAAATATCGCACCGTCGGAAATGCTCCAAAATCTAAACGAAAAATCGAATAAAGAGAGTCACTATAAAGCAATAAAGCTACAGCCCAGATTTAATTGTGCAATATCTCGTATCTGTGAGTATTATTTCATAGAGAGACAAGACAAGACAAATACTTTATTAGAGTCTCACCTCTTGATTTACAAAATAAACATACAAAATAAAACACATATATAGTAAAAACATACAAGAGCCACTCTTACAAGAGTTATGAGAGACTATTGTTATCATATAAAATATAAACAATAACATGTCTATATGTAAAATTACATCGATACAAAACATGTTTACTTTTCATTAAAGTTTCATAGCAGATTTTGGCAGAATAAAAACACATATTCTTACTATTAAATAAAATATAAATTGATCAGTATCAGACAAATGCTTAGCATTATTATTATGCATACAAGCATGGTTAAATAAATATTGACGTAAATCTTCATATACTGGACAATACAATAAGACATGTTATTCGTCTTCAATACAATTATTTTTGTGACAAATATTATTAAAACAAAGTCTATTTTCTCTTTAAATTTGTCATAACAGATATTTTCAATATTTAAAATAATATTCTTATCAATAACAACATTAGTATTACATAAATATTCCATATTAACTTCTTTAAATTTTGTATGTACTCTAAAATTCCAATTTTTCAGTCTATTGCTACTCATATCGTTTGACCACATACAAACTTTTTTTTATTAATCCTACTGTTACACATCTTTGTAAATCTACACCATGTTCTAAAAATACATGACCACTGTGATACGATGTGGCTCAACACGAA
The DNA here is from genome assembly GCA_963383655.1 of Bathymodiolus septemdierum. NCBI lineage: Eukaryota > Metazoa > Mollusca > Bivalvia > Mytilida > Modiolidae > Bathymodiolus > Bathymodiolus septemdierum. Next base: position 3,034,550 of record OY726527.1, read on the forward strand.
ACAAATCGAAACGAGAGCTCGTTCTTTACCCCGTTTCTAAACCTCGCCACATAAATTCTATATTTACCGTCAATACACCAATATTGTATATATAATGCATTATTTAATTTTATTTATTTATTCATGTGTAATACACAATAAAATGTATTTTTTTATTTCATAACATATACAAAAATGTATTAATTATTTGATAATAATATGCAAATTTAATATCAATATTAAACAATAAGCTTACTATGCAACTTGTTATTTAAAAATAATTAAAATAGATATCTTAAATTGTAAATAACAAAGTTTTTATGAAAATACTTTTATCAATAAATTAAACAAAGTTAAATAGATAACAACATAAAACTTATGTTACCGTCATTAGGGTTGCATAATGCGCATTGGTGGATAATGCGCACCACCTCTCGGTATGCAATAAAAAAATAAAACTGACTTAAACATGGAAAATTATTTTACCCTATTTACTTTTTTTTGCTTCCAAATACTTTTATATTTTTTGGCTTTCCAATTCTTTGGCTTTGATTGTACCTGATAAATGTTATTATCCTGATTTTAGGTTAAATCTCGCAATATGATTGGTTGATATTATCTTAATAAATTTCAGTGCAATATTTTATTTTTAAGTCAATTCGAATTATCTCCCTTACACCGTTGACTTAATATTGAATTCATTTTCCTAATATGGAAAACATTAGATATGATAAATTCGTTACACAGTGTACAATTGTCCTAATACGGAAAAATGTCGGGTCAATAAAATTCATATCGGGCGAGGCGAAGTGTACACTGTGTAACTAATATTCCAGAAACCAGTGTGCACTAAATTTAATATCTACATTTTTATTGCCAAGATTATTTATTAATTTAACATGTCAAAAAGATTTTTGTACTCCATAGCCTTGCTATGTTATTACTATATTGTTGCTTTTCTCTGTACAAATATATTTGACTGTAAGTGAATATATTAAAGAGTCATTAGCTACGATTTTGACCAAAAAAATATATGTTTTGGAAATTGGTAAATAGCTTTAAAATGATGAAATAAGGGTAAATATTTCACATTAAACAGCTTATCGTAACACTTTTCGACTTTTGAGAACGAAAATTACCATCGATTTATTATTTCCTTGCAAGCAAATAATTTGTCCTCGCTTTCTCCGTATACAACTGACCTTACTAGTGACAGGTAAAAACGAATAATTTGTATTTTGTTGCTTATTAACTGCAAACTTGCATGGTTCTTTGTCCATAATAAACGTCGACTAAAAGCAGATTCACAAAAAATAAGGAATAAGTGCATTGTTGTACTGATTTAATGACGATTCGGCAAACTCCGTAAGCAATGCTGATAATTAATAAGATGGCGTCCATTTCTTAACCGACCTCAAAACACGAGCAGTTGCACCTTTTTTCCCCGATGCGCGTACATTTCATAACATTTATAAGTTACAGAAACACGTTTTATTAAGGCATCAATCATATCTGATAGTTGGCACTTTTGCAGTGAACAAAATACAAATAAAATGAAAAAAATGCAATCTAGAGGTCTGAAATTTATCTATGATGATACTGACAGCACATATGAAGAACTTTTAACAAAATCCAAATTACCCACTTTAAAAATCAGACGAATTAGAACAATAGCCATTGAAACATTCAAAATTGTCAATAAAACCAGTCCTTTGTACTTACATGATTTAATTAAAATTAAACAAAGTAATTTTTCTTTCAGATACCAAAATACTGCTAGTATACCATCAACCAGAACAACTAGGTATGGTATTAAAACTTTTAAATATTTTGCTGCCAAAACATGAAATGAGCTACCAAACCACTTTAGATTGGAAAATTCTTTTAAACAATTCAAAAACTTGATTAATTCATGGAATGCCACTGTAATGTTATTTATTTGTTTTGTTTATCTGTGATGCTTTTGAAATCTGTGCTTTGTCTTTAATTATAGTTACTTTTTAGGCTGCTAATTTTAATTTATTTACTTAGTGCTTGAAATTTTAATTAGTTTAAATTATATTTGATATAGATGTTTAAATTGTTGCTAGTATTTTTATGAATGTATGCATGTATGTTGTTTTTGTTATATGCATAGTCGATTTGAAAAGCTCTGTAGAGCTTGTGTTTTTATGTATGTTATGACATATATCGACTTTAAATAAAACTTTATTTATTTATTTATTATCTATAGTTTTTATGGGTAACAAAAATTTACGATTTTGGCAGATAATGCCCCTTTAAGTCCACTACGAGGAATACATAGTACTGAACTAATTATGCTTCATATATCACGTAATCAATGAAAGTTTGTCAGTGACTTGCGACAGGTCGGTGGTTTTCTCGGGGTCCTCCGATTTCCTCCACCAATAAAACTGACCACCACGATATAGCCGAAATATTTTTGAAAGTGGCGTTAAGCAACATAACTCTATCCCAAAAATACATTTATGTTACTGTATATTAACACTAAATTGACCTAAATCTTCTTTAACAATACTGGGTTCACACAAGGTCAACGGTATCCCCTCGTAAAAATATTACTTCTGATTTTTAGATGCTTTGTTACTTAAAGATGATTAAGTATAAGATACCTGGACAAAATAAGTTTCTCGCATTGGATATAACGGGTTTCTTTTTTCCGCATTCCTACTCAGGTAAAGCCTAACTTGTAGAATAATGATGAAATAAAAAAATAAGTCGTCACCGAGAACATATTTGTTTGTGAGCGAATTTACCTAATTTGACTATTTCAACATTGGTCAAATGTTTAAGCTCGGTCATAAGAAGACCTGCAAAAACATATACCTGTGCGATCGGCCTGCATCAGTGATCTCTAACAGCGGTCTGTAACTGATATTTGAGGCCACATTTACAATAGCATTGCTGGGGTATTATTGTACAAATATTGATATTGACACCAGATCTTCTCAGGTAAAATTGTATGTTTATTTACACTACACTGCAAAAAAGATTTATAACTGCAAGAATTTTTATCTCAATTTAACATACGGTATTAACACCAGATTCTTGTTTTTCAGAAAATGAAGATCGCTCTGTGTCTTCTCGTTGCACTATGTGTGTTGTCAATTACCATGGCTAAAGGGCATGGTAGAGGCGGAAAACATGACAAAGGAAAATCTGATGATAAACCAATGGATGGGCCAAATCCAGACCACCAACCAACTGGTGCGCATAACCCAACTGGTACCCCAACTGGTACCCCAAACCCAGACAACAAACAGAAAATGAAGGACGGTAGCGATGGCGGAAAACAAAAGGGAAAGCATGGTAAAGGCAACCATGACCGCATGGGAAACTAAATCCAGATGACAGAAAAACCAACATAAACAGGCCATAAACCAATCAATAGATAGAAACAACGATAAGCTTCAAATATACAGACACAAATATCATATTTCAAATCTTAATTTCATTAATTTTTTGGACATTCATTGAAGAATTAAAAATAAACATGTTTATGCATAAAATTAAAATAGACCAATAAATATATTATCATTTGTACATCTTAAGTAATTCTTATAAGTTACCACATCAGTGGTGTAATGGTTAGTCTGCTCGCCCAATGTGCTATATATTGTGGGTTAGAGCTCTGGTCGGGTCAAATCAAAGACTGTAAAATTTGTATTTGTTGCATCACCGCTAAGAATACAGATTTAAGGAGTAAGAGCAAAGACTGGTTCACTCAGAAACAGGATAATGTGTTCGCGAATAGCGACATATCTATTTTAGTGAGCTGGCGCTGTAAAGAACCATTCAACCGTGTAGGCTTACTACAAAGCGGATATCATCATTATCATTTCATTAAATTTAATTTGTTCTCGCCATGGTATAGCTGAAAAATTGCCCATTTAGCGTTAACGAACAAACACTCACTCACTCACTAACTAAGGAATTGTGTTTTCTGATCTGATGGTGCATGTCAGATTTACCCAATACTTATCTGAGTGTCTGTCGTGGTCTGGAAGGTTTATGCTAAAATACGTGAATATTCATCCTGTAAGAAAAGTTTGAAGATTCCAAAGGGTTAATCAGAAGTCAAAAATCTAAAAAGGACAGACAATTCATTGAACAAATGAAAAAAGGAGAAAAAGGCAAACACTGATCCACAAAACACTACACAACAAACTAGACGAAAGATACAGAAGAAAACGCTGTGAAGTCATGCACTTCGGAAGGTAACGAGGAAATAAGAGTTCTGATATGTTGGTTTTCTTTGTTGCTAGGGACTACAAATTGTCCTTTGTGTGCAAGAACTATGGTATTATTCAAACACTTATTTTCTTCTCGTATTTGTTTTTTTACACACAGCCAACGTACACACCTTTAGAAAGAGTTGTACCCCCAGCTGGCAAACCATGCCCTATTTCTCTACCTCGGTTTCATATGTTGTAAGTAAGAGAACTACACGTATCTTATTTACTGCACACGGATTAATAACTGGATTAAGCTATATCAGTAGTCAAAACATTTGAAAAACAAATACTTTTATAAGTTTTTGTGAGCATTTAAGATGAAGGCCCATAACAAGATAGCTAAAATACGCTAACATCATCTATAAAATATTTCTTACCAGCATAACTATATCTGGCAACATACATAGAATTAAAGTTGCTTATGCTGAATTATATAAGTACAGTAAACTGTGGTTGTAACGAATTACTGTGAGTAGAACACATTTGCTCGTCGTTGTGAAAATGGGAAACATTTTACCTGCTTTAATCATTAGTACTGTAATTGTGGAATTGTTCGGCATACAATTTTTAAGAGAAATTAGATTTAATTTTTTGGGGGTGTTTTAACGCCACTTTCAGCAATATTTCAGCTATATCATGGCGACCAGTTTTAGTGGTGAAAGAAGCCGGAGTACCCGGAGAGAACCACTGACCAAGGGCAAGCAACTGGTAAACTTTATCACTTGCAGTTTCAAGTCGAGTGCACCCTTTTTGTAATGTACACAGCCGGGTGCGAACCGACGCCGTATTGGTGTTAGGTTTGTATGAGTTGTTAGGTAATCCAACTACCTAACTCATTGAGCCACCCGGGCCCTAAGAAAAATTAGTCTACGCTATACAATATTACACGGAATGTTTTATGAAAGCTTAAACAGTGGTTGTCTTCCCTCATCTCAATTCATTGAACACTGAAAAGACCACGTTATATTATGGCGTTGGAAATCCAGGTCTAAATTTATGAGTGATTATTTGATAACGCATTTTTCAGCTGTGTCATGTAGAGAATAATTTGCATATTGATGTGATGATGATAATGATGTCCACTTTGTACTGGACCAACACGCTACTGGTCCAACACGCTTAGTCTGATGTTTATAGTGCTAGCTAGCTGAAACAACAGTAGACGGTTAGCTATATCGCTCCACTTTAATTCTGATTTCGAGCCAACCAGTCTTTGCTTTTACTCTTTAGCCCTGAGTGCATAGAGAGAGGCAGCAAATAGCAAATTTAATAGTCTTGGATTTGAGCTCGAATCCGAAATATACAGCTAACCATTACATCACCTATGCGGTTGTTGTGATATCGATCACTGACCGTGACACAACTTTCTATTATAAATTTCGAAGTGTCTATTGTCCGGTTTCCTGTACCGAGCAAACTGACTGCCAGTATGTGACAGAAATATTGTTGAAAGTGGTTGTCAAATATCGTTACCCCCACTGAAACAAAAATGTGTTTTTTTTTCGAAAGAGTCTAAGCTACAAGTATGTCAACATCCGTGAAACAAAGTGGAATTATTGTTTGTATATTTTCAGGACTAGAGTAATGGTGTTAAGCACAAATTTCAACAATATTTCAGTTATATCATGGCGATCAGTTTTGTTGGTGGAGGAAACCGGAGTTCACGGAAAAAAACACCAACCTGCTGCAAGTCACCTACAACCTTTATCACATTATGTTGAATTGAGTACACCTCGCCATGAGAGGGATTCGAACTCACAACTTTAGTGGTAATAGTCACCGATTGCACAGGTAGTTGTAAATCCAACTATCATATGTTCTCGATCACGATGGCCCCTGTATGGCATCAGTTTCAAATATCGAAAGTGTCGGGCGTCACTGATGGTAAGAAAGTACTTGATAAACAAACGTTCTTATTTATCCTTCACTCCAACACACTTCTTGCACATGTACAAAGTCAGGACAGTGAGCGTAATGTATATATGTGTTAGGGCCTTACGGTGTCAATTTTACAACTGTTTCTGTGATTTGTTTTACAAATTATTCTGATTTCGAGCGAACCAGTTTTTTGACTTTCTTCTTGATGATGTTGTGTCCTTAGCGGAGAAGCAACACATACATATAGTAATATATTTATTTATTTATGGGAAACAGGACAAAGGCCTCCGTGCAAGAGCCATCCTGACCAACGCGCTTTCTGGGATTTTCATAGTGCTAGCTCACGCGAACAAGAACAGTCCGCGGGTAGACATTTCGCTCTACCCTGACACATTATCGTGATTTCGACCCAACCAGTATTTGCTCTTTCTCCTTAATGCTGCTTGTTTAGCAGAGAATCGGGATTTACAAATGTCATAGTCTGTGGCTTGATCAAACCCACGATCGACTGTATCCGAGACGACGTTCCTACTCACTACATTACCAATGCGGTTTTTAGAGAGCTGCATGGTTTTTTTTAAATGTTAGCTTTAATGGATTGACTATAACTGGTAATTAGAGAGTATATAATTACAGGGAACATTTTACTAAAATCTATTTTCTATTAATTGATGGAGTTCAAGACTAGATTAACAAATATGTTCCTTAGATCTAATTGGTGTGCTCGGAATCAGGATAATGTGCCCCAGTAGGACAGTCCATTGAATAAATCAAACCTAATTTTCATAAGGTCTCTCCGTGGTCCGTATTTCACTTCTATTTACGTGGGTCAGGTTATGATCATGACAACCATGACACCGACTTTTGTCTGCCACTTTAAAAGTATGAAAAATTGTGTAGGAACGTAGAAATAGTCTTTTAAAGCACTCTGGCAGATAATTCGCCATTCTAAAACCTACAAAAGTAGTCTTTAATACATATGTTCAGAGCATGGGTCACCACAAATACGGCACGCACTATGATCCACGGTCAGGACTTCAGTACTATAAATTGACAGCCCCCCTATTCCCCCAACAAGAGGTCATCCTCTTGTATCACCCCTTGGATAAAGTAGTCCGTTAATTTAGGTGAAACATATTTTTCTATCTTACACAGTATCTTATGAGAGCTAGACGCTATATATCTATCACCTGGGTACGTGCGGGTAAGTTATGTGGGATAAGCCCTGAAAATCGTCACCGACACCCAGTATCAATTGTTAGTGCTTGAATGTAAATCTTTGATTTTCTTATGATATGAAAAATGCTGTAAATGTAAGAAATACATTAAATATATACTTGTTAATACTAGATGTGATTTAAATCACGTGACTAAAGCTTAACTTGTGCAGTTATCACTTTAATTTAGGTTCCGGATATACGTCGTGGTCGTGATCGTATAGTAGTTTGATTTACAACTACCTATGCAATCAGTGCCTACACATACTAAAATTATGAGTTTGAATACGGGTTAGTCGAGGTGTTCTCGATACAGCATTATGTGATAAAGTTTGTCAGAGACTTGCAATAGTACGGTACGGGTATTCGGTTTCTTCCACGGATAAAACTGACCACCACGATATAGCTGAAATATTGGAATCGCGAAAAACAATGCATTCATTTTCCTCCCACCCTAAAGACAAGTTGTGCATTTCAATCCTCTTGCACAACAAGCAGATACTCATTTCGTAGGACCTGCACCCCTACCCCATTCCAGTTGAGGATGCAAGATCCTACCAAGATACCATCTGGTTTCACCTGTCCAGCTAAATCATGTGTATCTAATTTAATCTGGCAGGACAACAAGAACGAACTGACCAGTGAACGCAATGGTGATGGTGGGGGTGGGGGGCGGGCGGGGTGATCTCTAGAAGTTTTGACACTTAAGGTGACCATTGGTGCGTGAGCCTACTTTAATAGTGTTTAGTTTGTGGTCAGAAGTGTATTAAAAATAAAAGGACATTTTCCGCTAATAATTTGCAAACATCCTCCTTACATTTTCTTATAAAGAACAGATTGGATCCAACAACCAATATCGTCACCCATGTTAGATTTTGTCATACAACGGTCTCTATTGCTATTCCGCGGAACCTCACGAGGAGAATATATATACATATACATTTTAGGAGATAACGTTTTTTTTTTTTTCTACATTGTAATTCAGGTGATTTGAGCATCTAACGCCATTTTTTAATATATAAATATGATTACCTGATCAAGTTTGTAAGTCAGTTTTTTCAGGGTTCTCCGGTTTCCTCCACCAATAAAACTGACCGACACGTTATAACTGAAATATTGTTGAAAGTGGCGTTAAACACCACAAATCAAATCTAACCTATATATAAATATGTTTTATGGGGAAATTAATTTAGAAAATTTGTTCTCGCCACGACATAAATTTGTGTAAAACATGAATTCTAAGATGACGTCCTTCTTTCGCTTTGTAGACAAACGAGCGATTTATCGATGGTATAATCTCATTCGCACATGCGGGGTGAATTTGACTGACTTTTCCATTGGCAGCATAAATTATGTACGACATTTTCCGCAAACATAAATATAAATTAACATCTTCCAATCAAAATACAAATGCATACTGCCGTATTTGTACTCTTAGACATATGAGAATCGAAATAAATCATGGAAACCAGAATGTGTTTTAAATTTTAACATGGATTGGCGGATATTAGTAAATTTTATCCCTCGCTTCTGGCTCGGGATAAAATACTAATATTCGCCATTCCATGTGTTAAAACTCTCAACACATTCTGGCTTCCATGCTTTATTTTTTAATCAATCAATTTGATTTTATAATTTTATAACCCTTTATTTATAGATTGATATTCTAAAGGAATTTTTGATAGTGGAAGGAGAATGGGAAATAAATAACTGAAAAATAAATTAATTTTTATAGTAAATATGTGCATAATATTAAAATCTTTATTATGCATTCGCTTACCATTTATTGTCCTTTGAAAAACCTCCAATAACGTAGAGACAAGAATTTAATGTAAGCAAGAAAAACATGGGTAGCATTCCCTGAGCAGGGCAAGAAATGGCTCGTTTTTCCAACTCTAAATATTATGCATACAAGCATATTTAGAATATATTGTTCATAAGTGCAACGTATCATTAATTTGTTTGACTTAACAATTGCAACAGGGATGAAAGTAATGACTCATGTGACCGCATTAACATAATACAAGGTTTGTGAATGAGATCGTGAGGATCGGAACAAACGAGAAGTATTTAAAAACTAGCTTAACTAAAGAAATCGTGACTTGGGCGGCGTTAGATTGAATACATCAATAATCACAAGAGGTCCTTTAATTGACGATAAAAATACACCAAGTCACAAAAAGTTTGTAAACGGACGGTATAAATACAGGGGGTGTCCCAAGAAAGGAACACAGTAAGACAAAGAGAGGTTTCCACAACAAATAAGGTATGTCTGTATATTTTGTAGATCTTGCTCTTTCTAGTAAAGAAAATAAAATGAAAATAAATAAATAAAATAGCGCACTGTCGGAAATGCTCCAAAATCTAAACGAAAAATCGAATAAAGAGAGTCACTATAAAGCAATAAAGCTACAGCCCAGATTTAATTGTGCAATATCTCGTATCTGTGAGTATTATTTCATAGAGAGACAAGACAAGACAAATACTTTATTAGAGTCTCACCTCTTGATTTACAAAATAAACATACAAAATAAAACACATATATAGTAAAAACATACAAGAGTTATGAGAGACTATTGCTATCATATAAAATATAAACAATAACATGTCCATATTAACTTCTTTAAATTTTGTATGTACTCTAAAATTCAAATTGTTCAGTCTATTGCTACTCATATCGTTTGACCACATACAAACTTTTTTTTATTAATCCTACTGTTACACATCTTTGTAAATCTACACCATGTTCTAAAAATACATGACCACTGTGATACGATGTGGCTCAGCACGAAACGAAACGAAACGAGAGCTCGTTCTTTACCCCGTTTCTAAACCTCGCCACATAAATTCTATATTTACCGTCAATACACCAATATTGTATATATAATGCATTATTTAATTTTATTTATTTATTCATGTGTAATACACAATAAAATGTATATTTTATTTCATAACATATACAAAAATGTATTAATTATTTGATAATAATATGCAAATTTAATATCAATATTAAACAATAAGCTTAGGGTTGCATAATGCGCATTGGTGGATAATGCGCACCACCTCTCGGTATGCAATAACAAAATAAAACTGACTTAAACATGGAAAATTATTTTGCCCTATTTACTTTTTTTTGCTTCCAAATACTTTTATATTTTTTGGCTTTCCAATCCTTTGGCTTTGATTGTACCTGATAAATGTTATTATCCTGATTTTAGGTTAAATCTCGCAATATGATTGGTTGATATTATCTTAATAAATTTCAGTGCAATATTTTATTTTTAAGTCAATTCGAATTATCTCCCTTACACCGTTGACTTAATATTGAATTCATTATCTTAATATGGAAAACATTAGATATGATAAATTCGTTACACAGTGTACAATTGTCCTAATACGGAAAAATGTCGGGTCAATAAAATTAATATCGGGCGAGGCGAAGTGTACACTGTGTAACTAATATTCCAGAAACCAGTGCGCACTAAGTTTAATATCTACATTTTTATTGCCAAGATTATTTATTAATTTAACATGTCAAAAAGATTTTTGTACTCCATAACCTTGCTATGTTATTACTATATTGTTGCTTTTCTCTGTACAAATATATTTGACTGTAAGTGAATATATTAAAGAGGCATTAGCTACGATTTTGACCAAAAAAATATATGTTTTGGAAATTGGTAAATAGCTTTAAAATGATGAAATAAGGGTAAATATTTCACATTAAACAGCTTATCGTACCACTTTTCGACTATTGAGAACGAAAATTACCATCGATTTATTATTTCCTTGCAAGCAAATAATTTGTCCTCGCTTTCTCCGTATAAAACTGACCTTACTAGTGACAGGTAAAAACGAATAATTTGTATTTTGTCGCTTATTAACTGCAAACTTGCATGGTTCTTTGTCCGTAATTAACGTCGACTAAAAGCAGATTCACAGAAAATAAGAAATAAGTGCATTGTTGTACTGATTTAATGACGATTCGGCAAACTCCGTAAACAATGCTGATAATTAATAAGATGGCGTCCATTTCTTGATCGACCTCAAAACACGAGCAGTTGCACCTTTTCTTCCCCGATGCGCGTACATTTCATAACATTTATAAGTTACAGAAACACGTTTTAATAAGGCATCAATCATATCTGATAGTTGGCACTTTTGCAGTGAACAAAATACAAATAAAATCGAAAAAATGCAATCTAGAGGTCTGAAATTTATCTATGATGATACTGACAACACATATGAAGAACTTTTAGCAAAATCCAAATTACCCACTTTAAAAATCAGACGAATTAGAACAATAGCCATTGAAACATTCAAAATTGTCAATAAAACCAGTCCTTTGTACTTACATGATTTAATTACAATTAAACAAAGTAATTTTTCTTTCAGATACCAAAATACTGCTAGTATACGATCAACCAGAACAACTAGGTATGGTATTAAAACTTTTAAATATTTTGCTGCCAAAACATGAAATGAGCTACCAAACCACTTTAAATTGGAAAATTCTTTTAAACAATTCAAAAACTTGATTAATTCATGGAATGCCACTGTAATGTTATTTATTTGTTTTGTTTATCTGTGATGCTTTTGAAATCTGTGCTTTGTCTTTAATTATAGTTACTTTTTAGGCTGCTAATTTTAATTTATTTACTTAGTGCTTGAAATTTTAATTAGTTTAAATTATATTTGATATAGATGTTTAAATTGTTGCTAGTATTTTTATGTATGTATGCATGTATGTTGTTTTTGTTATATGCATAGTCGATTTGAAAAGCTCTGTAGAGCTTGTGTTTTTATGTATGTTATGACATATATCGACTTTAAATAAAACTTTATTTATTTATTTATTATCTATAGTTTTTATGGGTAACAAAAATTTACGATTTTGGCAGATAATGCCCCTTTAAGTCCACTACGAGGAATACATAGTACTGAACTAATTATGCTTCATATATCACGTAATCAATGAAAGTTTGTCAGTGACTTGCGACAGGTCGGTGGTTTTCTCGGGGTCCTCCGATTTCCTCCACCAATAAAACTGACCACCACGATATAGCCGAAATATTTTTGAAAGTGGCGTTAAGCAACATAACTCTATCCCAAAAATACATTTCTGATTTATGTTGCTGTATATTAACACTAAATTGACCTAAATCTACTTTAACAATACTGGGTTCACACAAGGTCAACGGTATCCCCTCGTAAAAATATTACTTCTGATTTTTAGATGCTTTGTTACTTAAAGATGATTAAGTATAAGATACCTGGACAAAATAAGTTTCTCGCATTGGATATAACGGGTTTCTTTTTTCCGCATTCCTACTCAGGTAAAGCCTAACTTGTAGAATAATGATGAAATAAAAAAATAAGTCGTCACCGAGAACATATTTGTTTGTGAACGAATTTACCTAATTTGACTATTTCAACATTGGTCAATTGTTTAAGCTCGGTCATAAGAAGACCTGCAAAAACATATACCTGTGCGATCGGCCTGCATCAGTGATCTCTAACAGCGGTCTGTAACTGATATTAGAGGCCACATTTACAATAGCATTGCTGGGGGTATCATTGTACAAATATTGATATTGACACCAGATCTTCTCAGGTAAAATTGTATGTTTATTTACACTACACTGCAAAAAAGATTTATAACTGCAGGAATTTTTATCTCAATTTAACATACGGTATTAACACCAGATTCTTGTTTTTCAGAAAATGAAGATCGCTCTGTGTCTTCTCGTTGCACTATGTGTGTTGTCAATTACCATGGCTAAAGGGCATGGTAGAGGCGGGAAACATGACAAAGGAAAATCTGATGATAAACCAATGGATGGGCCAAATCCAGACCACGAACCAACTGGTGCGCAAAACCCAACTGGTACCCCAACTGGTACCCCAAACCCAGACAACAAACAGAAAATGAAGGACGGTAGCGATGGCGGGGAAAAAAAGGGAAAGCATGGTAAAGGCAACCATGACCGCATGGGAAACTAAATCCAGATGACAGAAAAACCAACATAAACAGGCTATAAACCAATCAATAGATAGAAACAACGATAAGCTACAAATATACAGACACAAATATCATATTTCAAATCTTAATTTCATTAATTTTTTGGACATTCATTGAAGAATTAAAAATAAACATGTTTATGCATAAAATTAAAATAGACCAATAAATATATTATCATTTGTACATCTTAAGTAATTCTTATAAGTTACCACATCAGTGGTGTAATGGTTAGTCTGCTCGCCCAATGTGCTATATATTGTGGGTTAGAGCTCTGGTCGGGTCAAATCAAAGACTGTAAAATTTGTATTTGTTGCATCACCGCTAAGAATACAGATTTAAGGAGTAAGAGCAAAGACTGGTTCACTCAGAAACAGGATTTATGTGTTCGCGAATAGCGACATATCTATTTTACTGAGCTGGCGCTGTAAAGAACCATTCAACCGTGTAGGCTTACTACAAAGCGGATATCATCATTATCATTTCATTAAATTTAATTTGTTCTCGCCATGGTATAGCTGAAAAATTGCCCATTTAGCGTTAACGAACAAACACTCACTCACTCACTAACTAAGAAATTGTGTTTTCTGATCTGATGGTGCATGTCAGATTTACCCAATACTTATCTGAGTGTCTGTCGTGGTCTGGAAGGTTTATGCTAAAATACGTGAATATTCATCCTGTAAGAAAAGTTTGAAGATTCCAAAGGGTTAATCAGAAGTCAAAAATCTAAAAAGGACAGACAATTCATTGAACAAATGAAAAAAGGAGAAAAAGGCAAACACTGATCCACAAAACACTACACAACAAACTAGACGAAAGATACAGAAGAAAACGCTGTGAAGTCATGCACTTCGGAAGGTAACGAGGAAATAAGAGTTCTGATATGTTGGTTTTCTTTGTTGCTAGGGACTACAAATTGTCCTTTGTGTGCAAGAACCATGGTATTATTCAAACACTTATTTTCTTCTCGTATTTGTTTTTTTACACACATAGCCAACGTACACCCCTTTAGAAAGAGTTGTATCCCCAGCTGACAAACCATGCCCTATTTCTCTACCTCAGTTTCATATGTTGTAAGTAAGAGAACTACACGTATCTTATTTACTGCACACGGATTAATAACTGGATTAAGCTATATCAGTAGTCAAAACATTTGAAAAACAAATACTTTTATAAGTTTTTGTGAGCATTTAAGATGAAGGCCCATAACAAGATAGCTAAAATACGCTAACATCATCTATGAAATATTTCTTACCAGCATAACTATATCTGGCAACATACATAGAATTAAAGTTGCTTATGCTGAATTATATAAGTACAGTAAACTGTGGTTGTAACGAATTACTGTGAGTAGAAGACATTTGCTCGTCGTTGAAAAATGGGAAACATTTTACCTGCTTTAATCATTAGTACTGTAATTGTGGAATTGTTCGGCATACAATTTTTAAGAGAAATTAGATTTAATTTTTTTGGGGTGTTTTAACGCCACTTTCAGCAATATTTCAGCTATATCATGGCGACCAGTTTTAGTGGTGAAAGAAGCCGGAGTACCCGGAGAGAACCACTGACCAAGGGCAAGCAACTGGTAAACTTTATCACTTGCAGTTTCAAGTCGAGTGCACCCTTTTTGTAATGTACACAGCGGGTGCGAACCGACGCCGTATTGGTGTTAGGTTTGTATGAGTTGTTAGGTAATCCAACTACCTAACTCATTGAGCCACCCGGGCCCTAAGAAAAATTAGTCTACGCTATACAATATTATACGGAATGTTTTATGAAAGCTTAAACAGTGGTTGTCTTCCCTCATCTCAATTCATTGAACACTGAAAAGACCACGTTATATTATGGCGTTGGAAATCCAGGTCTAAATTTATGAGTGATTATTCGATAACGCATTTTTCAGCTGTGTCATGTAGAGAATAATTTGCATATTGATGTGATGATGATAATGATGTCCACTTTGTACTGGACCAACACGCTACTGGACCAACACGCTTAGTCTGATGTTTATAGTGCTAGCTAGCTGAAACAACAGTAGACAGTTAGCTATATCGCTCCACTTTAATTCTGATTTCGATCCAACCAGTCTTTGCTTTTACTCTTTAGCCCTGAGTGCATAGAGAGAGGCAGCAAATAGCAAATGTAATAGTCTTGGATTTGAGCTCGAATCCGAAATATACAGCTAACCATTACATCACCTATGCGGTTGTTGTGATATCGATCACTGACCGTGACACAACTTTCTATTATACATTTCTAAGTGTCTATTGTCCGGTTTCCTGTACCGAGCAAACTGACTGCCAGTATGTGACAGAAATATTGTTGAAAGTGGTTGTCAAATATCGTTACCCCCACTGAAACAAAAATGTGTTTTCTTTCGAAAGAGTCTAAGCTACAAGTATGTCAACATCCGTGAAACAAAGTGGAATTATTGTTTGTATCTTTTCAGGACTAGAGTAATGGTGTTAAGCACAAATTTCAACAATATTTCAGTTATATCATGGCGATCAGTTTTGTTGGTGGAGGAAACCGGAGTTCACGGAAAAAAAACACCGACCTGCTGCAAGTCACCTACAACCTTTATCACATTATGTTGAATTGAGTACAGCTCGCCATGAGAGGGATTCGAACTCACAACTTTAGTGGTAATAGTCACCGATTGCACAGGTAGTTGTAAATCCAACTATCATACGTTCTCGATCACGATGGCCCCTGTATGGCATCAGTTTCAAATATCGAAAGTGTCGGGCGTCACTGATGGTAAGAAAGTACTTGATAAACAAACGTTCTTATTTATCCTTCACTCCAACACACTTCTTGCACATGTACAAAGTCAGGACAGTGAGTGGTAATGTATATGTGTGTTAGGGCCTAAGGGTGTCAATTTTACAACTGTTTCTGTGATTTGTTTTACAAATTATTCTGATTTCGAACGAACCAGTTTTTTTGACTTTCTTCTTGATGATGTTGTGTCCTTAGCGGAGAAGCAACAAATACATATAGTAATATATTTATTTATTTATGGGAAACAGGACAAAGGCCTCCGTGCAAGAGCCATCCTGACCAACGCGCTTTCTGGGATTTTCATAGTGCTAGCTCACGCGAACAAGAACAGTCCGCGGGTAGACATTTCGCTCTACCCTGACACATTATCGTGATTTCGACCCAACCAGTATTTGCTCTTTCTCCTTAATGCTGGTTGTTTAGCAGAGAATCGAGATTTACAAATGTCATAGTCTGTGGCTTGATGAAACCCACGATCGACTGTACCCGAGACGACGTTCCTACTCACTACATTACCAATGCGGTTTTTAAAGAGCTGCATGGTTTTTTTTAAATGTTAGCTTTAATGGATTGACTATAACTGGTAATTAGAGAGTATATAATTACAGGGAACATTTTACTAAAAACTATTTTCTATTAATTGATGGAGTTCAAGACTAGATTAACAAATATGTTCCTTAGATCTAATTGGTGTGCTCGGAATCAGGATAATGTGTCCCAGTAGGACAGTCCATTGAATAAATCAAACCTAATTTTCATAAGGTCTCTCCGTGGTCCGTATTTCACTTCTATTTACGTGGGTCAGGTTATGATCATGACAACCATGACACCGACTTTTGTCTGCCACTTTAAAAGTATGAAAAATTGTGTAGGAACGTAGAAATAGTCTTTTAAAGCACTCTGGCAGATAATTCGCCATTCTAAAACCTACAAAAGTAGTCTTTAATACATATGTTCAGAGCATGGGTCACCACAAATACGGCACGCACTATGATCCACGGTCAGGACTTCAGTACTATAAATTGACAGCCCCCCTATTCCCCCAACAAGAGGTCATCCTCTTGTATCACCCCTTGGATAAAGTAGTCCGTTAATTTAGGTGAAACATATTTTTCTATCTTACACAGTATCTTATGAGAGCTAGACACTATATATCTATCACCTGGGTACGTGCGGGTAAGCTATGTGGGATAAGCCCTGAAAATCGTCACCGACACCCAGTATCAATTGTTAGTGCTTGAATGTAAATCTTTGATTTTCTTATGATATGAAAAATGCTGTAAATGTAAGAAATACATTAAATATGTACTTGTTAATACTAGATGTGATTTAAATCACGTGACTAAAGCTTAACTTGTGCAGTTATCACTTTAATTTAGGTTCCGGATATACGTCGTGGTCGTGATCGTATAGTAGTTTGATTTACAACTACCTATGCAATCAGTGCCTACACATACTAAAATTGTGAGTTTGAATACGGGTTAGTCGAGGTGTTCTCGATACAGCATTATGTGATAAAGTTTGTCAGAGACTTGCAATAGTACGGTACGGGTATTCGGTTTCTTCCACGGATAAAACTGACCACCACGATATAGCTGAAATGTTGGAATCGCGAAAAAAATGCATTCATTTTCCTCCCACCCTAAAGACAAGTTGTGCATTTCAATCCTCTTGCACAACAAGCAGATACTCATTTCGTAGGACCTGCACCCCTACCCCATTCCAGTTGAGGATGCAAGATCCTACCAAGATACCATCTGGTTTCACCTGTCCAGCTAAATCATGTGTATCTAATTTAATCTGGCAGGACAACAAGAACGAACTGACCAGTGAACGCAATGGTGATGGTGGGGGTGGGGGGCGGGCGGGGTGATCTCTAGAAGCTTTGGCACTTAAGGTGACCATTGGTGCGTGAGCCTACTTTAATAGTGTTTAGTTTGTGGTCAGAAGTGTATTAAAAATAAAAGGACATTTTCCGCTAATAATTTGCAAACATCCTCCTTACATTTTCTTATAAAGAACAGATTGGATCCAACAACCAATATCGTCACCCATGTTAGATTTTGTCATACAACGGTCTCTATTGCTATTCCGCGGAACCCCACGAGGAGAATATATATACATATACATTTTAGGAGATAACGTTTTTTTTATTTTTCTACATTGTAATTCAGGTGATTTGAGCATCTAACGCCATTTTTTTATATATAAATATGATTACCTGATCAAGTTTGTAAGTCAGTTGTTTCAGGGTTCTCCGGTTTCCTCCACCAATAAAACTGACCGACACGTTATAACTGAAATATTGTTGAAAGTGGCGTTAAACACCACAAATCAAACCTAACCTATATATAAATATGTTTTATGGGGAAATTAATTTAGAAAATTTGTTCTCGCCACGACATAAATTTGTGTAAAACATGAATTCTAAGATGACGTCCTTCTTTCGCTTTGTAAACAAACGAGCGATTTATCGATGGTATAATCTCATTCGCACATGCGGGGTGAATTTGACTGACTTTTCCATTGGCAGCATAAATTATGTACGACATTTTCCGCAAACATAAATATAAATTAACATCTTCCAATCAAAATACAAATGCATACTGCCGTATTTGTCCTCTTTGACATATGAGAATCGAAATAAATCATGGAAGCCAAAATGTGTTTTAAATTTTAACATGGATTGGCGGATATTAGTAAATTTTATCCCTCGCTTCTGGCTCGGGATCAAATACTAATATTCGCCAATCCATGTTGAAACTCCCAACACATTCTGGCTTCCATGATTTATTTCTTAATCAATCAATCAATTTGATAATATAATTGTATAACCCGTTATTTATATATAGAAATTCTGAAATAATGTTGCCGTTGGAATGTTAGCAGAAAAAGAAATGATATGTATTTTTTTTCGATCGATTTGCACGATATTAAAGTTGTTATTATGCATCCGTTTATCAGTGTCTTTCAAATACCCCAATAACGTACAGACAATGATTTAATGTAAACAATCAAAACCTGGGTAGCATTCCATCAGCTTAACAAGAAATGTCTCGTCTTGCCAGCTCTAAATATTATGCATACAAGCATGACGGTTATTGGAATACAAATGTATTTTGAATAATTTATATTTTGTTTAACTTTGACATTGTCATAAACGTGTACGTAGTTATATATAATATAGTGACTCATGTGACCGTATTAACATAATACAAAGTTGGTGAATGAGATCGTGAGGATCGGAACAAACGGGTGGTATTTAAAAACTAGCTGAAATAAAGAAATCGTGACTCTGGCGACGTTAGATTGAATACATCAATAATCACAAGACGTCCTTTAATTGACGGTAAAAATACACCAAGTCACAGGACGTCTGTAAACTCACGGTATCAATACAGGGGGTATCCCAAGAAAGGGGTACAGTAAGACAAAGAGAGGTTTCCACAACAAATAAGATAGGTCTGTATATTTTGTATATCTTGCTCTTTCTAGCAAAGAAAATAAAATAAAAAATAAATAAATAAAAAAAAGCACTGTCGGAAAAGCTCAAAAATCTATTAAAGAAAAATCGAATAAAGAGAGTCACTAGAAAACAACAAAGCTACAGCCAATATTTAAAGTATACAATATCTCGTATCTGCATGTATTATTTCACAGTTCTTAGCTGTTACTTACATTCTGGTATATAAACCATAAAAAGATCAAGGGAAAAGAATGCATACATGTTACGAATATAATTGTTAAGTATTGTTCGATTGCAATTGCTGATCATAGATTGGTCGATTGGTATTTTACCATATTTGTAAATATTAGTAATGTTTCAACAATAGTGGACCACCACATTGGTGTAATAGTTAGCGCACCCGGCTCGCTTGTGTTAGATTGTGGGTTCTATTACCAGTTGAGTAAAACTAGGGACTATTGAATTGGTTTCTGCTGCTTCACCGCTACATAAGAAGCGTTCAAAAGTAATAGCATTTAAGCGTTGATGTCTAAATAATGCGTTCAAGTGAGCTAGTGTTATAAAAGTCTAGCTGAGAGAGATGGCCCTCTAAAAAATCGGAATCGAATATCTACATTAAAATCGATAATTATTTTGTGATCGAAAATTGATTCTCGACCAGCGTAAATTTATTTTTGTGTAATTCGAAAACGAAATGACCATTTTGCCAATTTTAGCCAATGAGAAATGGGAAACCAGTATTTATGTTCTGCTTATTTCGAAGTTCAAAAATTTCGAATGCAATCAAAAATATTTCTTAGCCAATCAGAAACAATAAACGAAATTTGGAAATAAAAAAAAACGCAAATAGCCACTCTGCTTAAAAATAAACATGTCTTGAATTGTTAATTGCAAGAGGACAATGGATTATTTTATTTATTTATATGCAATACATAATAAAATCTATTTTATTTCATGAAATAAAATGAATGTGCGTAATTTAACTCTTGAATACTTCTCTGGAAAAATTATTCCTAATGATAGTTCACTGTCTGAACAGTTCCAAAATCAAATATCAAAATGGAAGAAAGAGACAAAATCGATACCCCTAACATACAAAATAAATATATATATATTATATTAATGTATTTATAAATGAAACAGGAACTATTTAATTATTTAATAATAATATGCAAATTTAATATTTATTGAAAAAACATAATGTAATTGCAATGCATTATTTTATTTTATATTGTTTTATTTTATTAATATATATTTATATAACACTTCTCTAGAAACTTTATTTATGTCTATAATGTCTCTATACATGAAGCAGGAACTGTTCTTATAATTAAATATTAATTAGTTAATAATAATATGCAAATTTAATATCAATTAAGATTATAATATAGTAATAATGTAATATAACTTAATGTAATAATTTTGAATCATGATATTATTTTATGTATTTTATGCAAATGTATATGTTTAAATGTAATACATAGAATTCGTATTTTTATATCGTAGGCGACATAATTCTAAATATATGATTTCATACATTTAAATTTTCTTTTTTTTATTTGTCTTTCAAGGACTTCTAAGGGTCTTGTCACAATATAGCTGAAATACTACTAAAGTTGGCGTTAATCACCAATCAATCAATCAATCAATCAATCAATCATGTTTATTTCACAAAATAAAATAAATAAACGTGTCTGTAAGTTATTTCGAGAATACTTTTCTCTTTTATTTTCAGTCATTTGGGTTTTTTTTTCTTAATATAAATATATTTTAATTCTAAAAAAATAAGCTTTTTATGCATGCCTGTAATATTTTAAACAATTTATAAGCTATTGACATTGTCAGTGACTTGTGATTGATCGGTGGTTTTTCTCCGGGTACTCCGGTTTCCTCCATCAATAAAACTGACCGCCACCATACAAATGAAATATTGTTGAAAGAGGCGTTTTTATTATTAGACTGATTAATTAGCTTGTCGAGCTACCAATGGTAAAACTAATAGTGATATTACGAATTTTCCTTTCGAACAAAACTGGTGACCTAGATGTTCAAGACAATAATTAAATAGAATTGCTATATATAGCGAATTTCGTTTATTACGAATTACATTTAATTAATTTTGAAGGACCCATAAAAGTGATTTGTACGAATTTGACCTCAAATGAGATCTTTTCATTGGCTATAGTCCGCATTTTAACGGCCGATATGTATACAGAAATTATGTTGTAGGAGTGAGAATTTTTTTAAAAGCCGTAGTTATGAATGAAGTTTATAGTAATTAGCCACGCTTCCAAGCAGTTATGCAAATTCTTTTATTTATAGCTACATTATGAATGAAGTTTATAGTAATTAGCCACGCCTCCAAGCAGTTAAGAAATTGTTTTATTTATAGCTACACAAAAAATCAATAAACACACAGATCAACTTATATCGGTCAACGCATTGGGATTAGCGCACAAAACAATTTTATGCAATCAAGTTCGTACAAAAATATTACCAGCCTTAAAATGGGAGACATTGACATATAAAATGTCTATGTCTCCCATTTTAAGGCTGATTATATATAATGAACGAGATACTAAGTAATAGTATTTCAATAATAATTTGGTATGATGCTTTTTTACCTATAATTGTAGAATACATATTAACCCTGCTGGGTATTGGTGACAGTTCAAAACGCTCGACACACAGTGTTGTATAACATCCCTGGAGACATATAGGTTTGATGTGCTTAATGTGTTTAATGGCAAGCCAAACCCAGAAGGCAGACCAACTGATGCGCCATAAACAGGCCATAAGCCAATCAATAGAGAGAAACAACGATAAGTTTCAAATATACAGACACAAATATCATATTTCAAATCTTAATTTCATTTATTTTTTTGACTTTCATTGAAGAATTAAGAATAAACATGTGTATGCATCAAATTAAAATAGACCAATAAAATGACTCAATAAATATATTATTATTTGTACATCTTAAGTAATTCTTATAAGTTACCACATCAGTGGTGTAATGGTTAGCCTGCTCGCCCAATGTGCTATAGATTGTGGGTTAGAGCTCTGGTCGGGTCAAATCAAAGACTGTAGAATTGGTATTTGTTACATCTCCGCTAAGAATACAGGTTTATGGAGTAAGAGCAAAGACTGGTTCACTCAGAAACAGGATAATGTGTTCGCGAATAGCGACATGTCTATTGTAGTTAGCTGGCGCTGTAAAGCACCAATCAACCGTGTAGACAAAATCAAAAAGTTTTATTTAAAGTCGGTACATTTTATAACAATCAACATAAGCTCTCGAGAGCTTTTCAAACCGCTTAGTACAAAGCGGATATCATCATCATCATTTCATTAAATTAAATTTGTTCTCGCCATGGCATAGCTGAAAAATTGCCCATTTAGCTTTAAAGAACAAACACTGACACACTCACTAAGGAATTGTGTTTTCTGATCTGATGGTGCATGTCAGATTTACCCAATACTTATCTGAGTGTCTGTCGTGGTCTGGAAGGTTTATGCTAAAATACTTGTATAGTCATCCTGTAAGAAAAGTTTGAAGATTCCAAAGGGTTAATCAGAAGTCAAAAATCTTAAAAGGACAGACAACTCATTAAACAAATGAAAAAAGGACAAAAACGCAAACACTGATCCACAAAACACTACACAACAAACTAGACGAAAGACACAGAAAAAACGCTGTGAAATCATGCACTTCGGAAGGTAACGAAGAAATAAGAGTTCTGATATGTTGGCTTTCTTTGTTGCTAAAGACTGCAAATTGTCCTTTGTGTGCAAGGACCATGGTATTATTGAAACATTTATTTTCTTCTCGTATTTGTTTTTTCCACACATAGCCAACGTACACCCCTTTAAAAAGAGTTGTATCCCCAGCCTCGGTTTCATATGTTGTAAGTAAGAGAACTACACGTATCTTATTTACTGCAAGCGAATTGTCTCTATATCAGTAGTTCAAACATTTGAAAAACAATTACTTTCATAAGTTTTTGCGAGCATTTAAGATGAAGGCCCATAACAAGATAGCTAAAATACGCTAACATCATCTATGCAATATTTCTTACCAACATAACTATATCTGGAAACATACATAGAATTAAAGTTGCTTATGCTGAATTATATAAGTACAGTAAACTGTGGTTGTAACGAATTACTGTGAGTAGAACACATTTGCTCGTCGTTGTGAAAATGGGAAACATTTTACCTGCTTTAATCATTAGTACTGTAATTGTGGAATTGTTCGGCATACAATTTTTAAGAGAAATTAGATTTTATTTTTGTGGTGTGTTTTAACGCCACTTTCAGCAATATGTCAGCTATATCATGGCGACCAGTTTTAGTGATGGAAGAAGCCGGAGTACCCGGAGAGAACCACTGACCAAGGGCAAGCAACTGGTAAACGTTATCACTTGTGGCTTCGAGTCGAGTGCACCCTTTGAGTAATGTACACAACCGGGTGAGAACCCACGCCGTATTGGTGATAAGTTTGTATGAGTTGTTAGGTAATCCAATTACCTAACTCATTGAGCCACCCGGGCCCTTAGAGAAATTAGTCTACGCTATACAATATTACACGGAATATTTTTTGAAAGCTTAAACATTGGTTGTCTTCCCTCATCTCAAATCATTGAACACAAAAAAGACAACAATATATTATGGCGTTGGAAATCCAGGCCTTGGTTGGGGCAGAAACAAAAATGTGTTTGAATTTTTGCACCTGAACTAAATTTATGAGTGATTATTTGATAGGACATTTTTCAGCTGTATCATGTAGAGAACAATTTACATGTTGATGTGATGATGATAATGATGTCCACTTTGTACTGGACCAACACGCTACTGGACCAACACGCATAATCTGATATTTATAGTATTAGCTAGCTGAAACAACAGTAGACGGTTAGCTATATCGCTCCACTTTATTCTGATTCCGAACCAACCAGTCTTTTGCTCTTACTCTTTAGCCCTGAGTGCATAGCGAGAGGCAGCAAATAGCAAATGTAATAGTCTTGGATTTGAGCTCGAATCCAAAATATACAGGAAACCATTACATCACCTATGCGGATGTTGTGATATCGATCCCTGACCGTGACACAACTTTCTGTTATAAATATCTAAGTGTCTATTGTCCGGTTTCCTGTACCGAGCAAACTGACTGCCAGTATGTGACAGAAATATTGTTGAAAGTGGTTGTCAAATATTGTTACCCCCACTGAAACAAAAATGTTTTTTTTTTCGAAAGAGTCTAAGCTACAAGTATGTCAACATCCGTGAAACAAAGTGGAACTATTTTTTGTATCTTTTCAGGACTAGAGTAATGGTGTCAAACACAAATTTCAACAATATTTCAGTTATATCATGGCGATCAGTGTTGTTAGTGGAGGAAATCGAAGTTCACAGGAAAAACCACCGACCTGCTGCAAGTCACCTACAACCTTTATCACATTATGTTGAATTGAGTACACCTCGCCATGAGAGGGATTCGAACTCACAACTTTAGTGGTAATAGTCACCGATTGCACAGGTAGTTGTAAATTCAACTACCATACGTTCTTGATCACGATAGCCCCTGTATGGCATCAGTTTCAAATATCGAAAGTGTCGGGCGTCACTGATGGTAAGAAAGTACTTGATGAACGTTCTTATTTATCCTTCACTCCAACACACTTCTTGCACATGTACAAAGTCAGGACAGTGAGCAGTAATGTATGTGTGTTAGGGCCTAGGGGTATCAATTTTTCAACTGTTTCTGTGATTTGTTTTACAAATTATTCTGATTTCGAGCGAACCAGTTTTTGGACTTTCTCCTTAATGATGTCGTGTCCTTAGCGGAGAAGCAACAAATACATATAATGATATATTTATTTATTTATCGGGAACAGGACAAAGGGCTCCGGACAAGAGTCACCCGGACTAACGCGCTTTCTCGGATTTTCATAGTGCTAGCTCACTCGAGCAAGAACAGTTCGTGGGTAGACATTTCGCTCTACTCTGACACATTAACCTGATTTAGACCCAACCAGTCTTTGCTCTTTCTCCTTAATGCTGCTTGCTTAGCAGAGAATCGGGATATACAAATGTTATAGTCTGTGGCTTGATCAAACCCACGATCGACTGTACCCGAGACAACGTTCCTACCCACTACATTACCAATGCGGTTTTTAGAAAGCTGCATAATTTTTTTTAAATGTTAGCTTTAATGGTTTGACAATAACTGGTAATTAAAGAGTATATAATTACAGGGAACATTTACTTAAAACTATTTTCTATTAATTGATGAAGTTCAAGACTAGATTAACAAATATTTGCTTTAGTAGTAATTGGTTTGTTTGGAATCAAGATAAAGTGCCCCAGTGGAACGACATGTCTACATGTGGACTGTTGTTGTTGTTTCAGTGGGACGACATGTCTACCTGTGGACTGTTGTTGTTGTTTCAGTGGGACGACATGTCTAACTGTGGACTGTTTTTATTGTTTCAGTGGGACGACATGTCTACCTGCGGACTGTTGTTGTTTCTTTGGGACGACATGTCTACCTGTGGACTGTTGTTATTGTTTCAGTGGGACGACCTGTCTACCTGCGGAATGTAGTTGTTGTTTCTTTGGGACGACATGTCTACCTGTGGACTGTTGTTATTGTTTCAGTGGGACGACCTGTCTACCTGCGGAATGTAGTTGTTGTTTCAGTGGGACGACATGTCTACCTGTGGACTGTTGTTGTTTCAGGAGGACGACATGTTTACCTGCGGCCTGTTGTTGTTGTTTCAGTGGGACGACATGTCTACCTGTGGACTGTTGTTGTTTCAGGAGGACGACATGTTTACCTGCGGCCTGTTGTTGTTGTTTCAGTGGGACGACATGTCTACCTGTGGACTGTTGTTGTTGTTTCAGTGGGACGACATGTCTCCCTGGGGACTGTTGTTATTGTTTCAGTGGGACGACATGTCTACCTGTGGACTGTTGTTATTTTTTCAGTGGGACGACATGTCTACCTGTGGACTGTTGTTGTTTCAGGAAGACGACATGTTTACCTGCGGCCTGTTGTTGTTGTTTCAGTGGGACGACATGTCTACCTGTGGACTGTTGTTGTTGTTTCAGTGGGACGACATGTCTCCCTGGGGACTGTTGTTATTGTTTCAGTGGGACGACATGTCTACCTGTGGACTGTTGTTATTTTTTCAGTGGGACGACATGTCTACCTGTGAACTGTTGTTGTTTCAGAAGGACGACATGTCTACCTGTGGCCTGTTGTTGTTTCAGTAGGACGACATGTCTACCTGTGGCCTATTGTTGTTGTTTCAGTAGGACGACTTGTCTACCTGCGGACTGTTGTTATTGTTTCAGTGAGCTAGCACTATAAAATCCCAGTAAGCGTGGTGGTCTGGTACAAAGAGGACACCATCATCTATTTTTTGTCTTGTTTTATATTCAAAATTTGTTTGTGTGAGTGTGTGTTCTGGTCAATCCTGGGGCAACATCCATACTTTTGGACAGTTCCCACTTTTTTGCCAGTCCATTGAATACATCAAACCTAATTTTTAATAAGGTCTCTCCGTGGTCTGTATTCCACTTCTATTTACGTGGGTCAGGTTATGATCATGACAACCATGACACCGACTTTTGTCTTCCACTTTAAAAGTATGAAAAATTGGATAGGAACGTAGAAATAGCCTTTTAAAGCACTCTGGCAAATAATTCGCCATTTTAAAACCTACAAAAGTAGTCTTTAATACATATGTTCACACTATAAATTAACAGCCTATTCCACCAACAAGAGGTTATCCTCTTTTCTCACCCCTTGGATAAAGTAGTCCGTTAATTTAGGTGAAAAAGATTTTTTCTATTTTACACAGTATCTTATGAGTGCTAGACGCTATATATCTATCACCTGGGTATGTGCGGGTAAGCTATGTGGGATAAGCCCTGCAAATCGTCACCGACACCCGGTATCAATTTTTAGTGCTTGAATGTAAATCTTTGATTTTCTTATGATATGAAAAATGCTGTAAATGTAAGAAATACATTAAATATATACTTGTTAATACTAGATGTGATTTAAATCACGTGACTAAAATTTAATTTAGGTTCCAGATATACGTCGTGATCGTGATCGTATGGTAGTTTGATTTACAACTACCTACGCAATCAGTGCCTACAAACACAAAAAATGTGAGTTCGAATCCCGCTCAGTCGAGGTATTCTCGATACAACATTAGGTGACAAAGTTTGTCAGAGACTTGCGATAGTACGGTACGGATACTCCCGTTTCCTCCACGGATGAAACTGACCACCACGATATAACTGCAATATTGGAATCGCGAAAAACAATGCATTCATTTACCTCCCACCCTAAAGACAAGTTGTGCATTTCAATCCTCTTCCACAACAAGCAGATAATCATTTCGTAGGACCTGCACCCCCACCCCATTCCAGTTGAGGATACAAGATCCTACCAAGGTACCATCTGGTTTCACCTGTCCTGTTAAATCGTGTCTATCAAATTTAATCTGGCAGGACAACAAAAACGAACTGACCGGTGAACGCAAAGGTGATGGAGGGGGGAGGGGGTGATCTCTAGAAGTTTTGACACTTAAGGTGAGCATTAGGACAATTTCAGCTAGTAATTTGCAAAAATCCTCCTTGCATTTTCTTATAAAGAACAGATTGGATCCAACATACAATATCGTTACCCATGTTGGATTTTTTCATACAACTGTCCCTATTTCTATACCACAGAACCCCACGAGGATAATATATACATATATACATTTTAGGAGAGAACGTTTTTTTATTTTTCTACATTGTAATTCATTTGATTTGAATCATGTAAAACCATTATTGACATTATTATTTGTACATCTAACGCCATTTTTTTATATTTAAATATGATTATGTGATCAAGTTTGTAAGTCAGTTTTTTTCCGGGTTCTCCGGTTTCCTCCACCAATAAAACTGACCGACACGTTATAACTGAACTATTGTTGAAAGTGGCGTTAAACACCATAAACCAAACCTAACCTATATATAAATATGCTTTATTTCCAATGATCTTGTAGTTGCATGGGGAAATTAATTTAGAAAATTTGTTCTCGCCACGACATAAATTTGGCGTAAAAGATCAATTCTAAGATGAGTCCTTCTTTAGCTTTGTAGACAAACGAGCGATTTATCGATGGTATAATCTCATTCGCACATGCACCGGTGAATTTGACTAACATTTCCATTGGCAACATAAATGGTGTTTGACATTTTCCGCAAACGTAAATATAAATTATCGTCTTCCAATCAAAGAATACTACCGTATTTGTACTCTTAGACATTTCAGAATCGAAATAAATCATGGAAGCCAGAATGTGCTTTAAGTTTTAACATGGATTGGCGGATATTTGTAAATGTTATCCGCCAATCCATGTTAAAACTCCCAACACATTCTGGCTTCCATGATTTATTTCTTAATCAATCAATCAATTTGATATTATAATTTGATAACCCTTTATTTATATATAGAAATTCTGATATAACTTTGCCGTTCGAAAGTGAGCAGAAAAAGAAATGATATTTACATATATTTTTCTTTTCGATCGAACGAGTATTTGCACGATATTAAATTTGTTATTATGCATGCGCTTATCATTGTCCTTTCAACTATCCCAATAACGTACAGACAATGATTTAATGTAAGCAATCAAAACGGGTAGCATTCTATCAGCTTAACAAGAAATGTCTCGTTTTGCCAGCTCTAAATATTATGCATACAAGCATGACAGTTATATAATTTGGCATACAAATGCATTTTGAATATTGTTTGAAAGTATCTTTTTTAAACTTTGACTTTGTCACAGACGTGTACGTGGCTATATATATATAGTGACTCAAGTGATCATGTTAACATAATACAAGGTTGGTGAATGGGATCGTGAGGATCGCAACAAACGGGGTTATTTAAAAACTAGCTGAACTAAAGAAATCGTGAATACATCAATAATCACAAGACGTCCTTTAATTGACGGTAAAAATACACCAAGTCACAAGACGTCTGTAAACTCACGGTATAAATACAGGGGGTATCCCAAGAAAGGGGTACAGTAAGACAAAGATATATTCCACAACAAATAAGGTATGTCTTTATATTATGTATCTTGTTCTTTCTAGTAAGGAAAATATAATAAAAAAAAAAAAAAAAAAAGCACTGTCGAAAAGCTCAAAAATCTATAAAAGAAAAATCGAATAGAGAGAGTCACTAGAAAACAACAAAGCTACAGCCAATATCTAAAGCATGCAATATCTCGTATCTGCATGTATTATTTCACAGTTCTTAACTGTTACTTACATTCTGGTATATAAACCATAAAAAGATCAAAGGAAAAGAATGCATACATGTTACGAATATAATTGTTAAGTATTGTTCGATTGCAATTGCTGATCATAGATTGGTCGATTGGTATTTTACCATATTTGTAAATATTAGTAATGTTTCAACAATAGTGGACCACCACATTGGTGTAATAGTTAGCGTACACGGCTCGTTTGTGTTAGATTGTGGGTTCTATTACCAGTTGGGTCAAACTAGGGACTATTGAATTGGTTTCTGCTGCTTCACCGCTACATAAGAAGCGTTCAAAAGTAATAGCATTTGAGCTTTGGTGTCTGAATAATGCGTTCACGTGAGCTAGCGATATAAAAATCTAGCTGAGAGAGATGGCTTTGCACAAAATTGGAATCGAATATTTACATCAAAATCGAAAATTATTTTATGATCGAAAATTGATTCTCGACCAGCGTAAATTTATTTTTGTTTATTTCGAAAACGAAATGACCATTTTGCCAATTTTAGCCAATGAGAAATGGGGAACCAGTATTTATGTTCTGCTTATTTCGAAGTTCAAAAATTTCGAATGCAATCAAAAATATTTGTTAGCCAATCAGAAACAATGAACGGAATTTGGAAATAAAAAAAAACGCAAATAGCCGCTTTGCTTAAAAATAAACATGTCTTGAATTGTTAATTGCAAGAGGACAATGGATTATTTTATTTATATATATTTATCTAATACTTCTCTAGAAACTTTATTTATGTCTATAATGTCTCTATAAATGAAACAGGAACTGTTCTTATAATTAAATATTAATTAATTAATAATAATATGCAAATTTAATATCAATTAAAATTATAATGTAGTAATAATGTGATATATATTATAATAATGTATTTATAAATGAAACAGGAACTATTTAATTATTTAATGATAATATGCAAATTTAATATTAATTGAAAAAATATAATATAATTGTAGTGCATTATTTTATATTGTTTTATTTTATTTATATATATTTATATAATACTTCTCTCGAAGCTTTATGTATGTCTATAATGTCTCTCTAAATGAAGCAGGAACTGTTCTTATAATTAAATATTAATTAATTAATAATAATATGTAAATTTAATATCAATTAAAATTATAATGTAGTAATAATGTAATATAACTTAATGTAATAATTTTGAATCATGATATTATTTTATGCATCTTATGCAAATGTATATGTTTAAATGTAATACATATAATTCGTATTTTTCTTTCGTGGGCGACATAATTCTAAATATATGATTTCATACATTTAAATTTTCTTTTTTTTATTTGTCTTCCAAGGACTTCTAAGTGTCTTGTCACAATATAGCTGAAATACTATCAAAGTTGGCGTTATTCACCAACCAATCAATCAATCATTTATATGTTTATTTCTGTAAGTTATTTGGAGAATGCTTCTCTCTTTTATTTTCAGTCATTTGATTTTTTTTTCTTAACATAAATATATTTTATATCTAAAAATAATAAGTTTTTTATGCATGCCTGTAATTTTTTAAACAATTTATAAGCTATTGACATTGTCAGTGACTTGTGACTGGTCGGTGGTTTTTCTCCGGGTACTCCGGTTTCCTCCATCAATAAAACTGACCGCCACCATACAAATGAAATATTGTTGAAAGAGGCGTTTTTATTATTAGACTTTTAATGAGCTTGTCGAGCTATCAATGGTAAAACTAATAGTGATATTACGAATTTTCCTTTCGAACAAAACTAGTGACCCAGATGTTCAAGACAATTATTAAATCGAATTGCTATATATAGCGAATTTCGTTTATTACGAATTACATTTAATTAATTTTGAAGGACCCCTAAAAGTGATTTGTGCGAACTTGACCTCAAGTGAGATCTTTTCATTGGCCACGCCTCCAAGCAGTTCAACAAATTTTTTATTTATAGCTACATTATGAATGAAGTTTATAGTAATTAGCCACGCCTCCAAGCAGTTAAACAAATTCTTGTATTTATAGCTACACAAAATATCAATAAACACACAGATCAACTAATATCGGTCAACGCATTGGGTTTAACACACAAAACAATACAATTTTATGCAATCAAGTTCGCACAAAAATATTATCAGCCTTGAAATGGGATACTTTGACATATAAAAGGTAGTGAATCAATTGTACGCTGTCACCTTACAATTGATTCACTACCTTTTAAATGTGTATGTCTCCCATTTTAAGGCTGATAATATGTAATGTACGAGATCCTAAGTAATAATATTTCTATAATAATTTGGAATGATACTTTTCTACCAATAATTGAAGAATACATATTAACCCTGCTGGGTATTGGTGACGGTTCAAAACGCTCGACACAAAGTGCTGTATAACATCCATGGAGACACATAGGTTAACCGATTATCCCTTCTCGATGGAAATTGTCTGTAGACAGTTGTTGGTAGCGTGATTAGAGTGTCACACGTCCTGCTCGTGTCAGACGTCTTTTGTAGATTTGAAAAAGATTTGCTGCATTGAAGCCATTACAAAAGACTATTTGTTTTCGTCCTTACCCAGCTATCAATACTTTTCAAGTGGCAATCAAAATTCGTTGCCCCAGTTATTTTATTCCTTCCTCATTTCTGCAGGGTCGTCGTAATCATGATCGTACGGTAGTTGGATTTACCACTACCTATGCAATCAGTGCCTTTCACCACTAAAGTTGGGAGTTCGAATCACGCTAAAGACAAGGTGTACTCGATACAACATTATGTGGTAGAGTTTGTCAACGCCTTACGACAGATGGATGGTTTTCTCCGGTTTCCTTTACCCAAAAAACTAGACCGCCATTAAATAGCTGAAATATTGTTGAAATTGGCGTTAAGCACGCTACACATTAAACCTCATTTCTGTTATGTTGTTGAGCTTGTTACCGCGTTCAATATGCCAGACACATCTACCCCAGGATGTTAAGAATCGGAAAAACAAACGTATTAACCTGATTTTGTTGTTTTTCAGAAAATGAAGATCACTCTGTGTCTCCTCGCTGCACTATGTGCGTTGTCAATTACCATGGCTCGTCCATCAAATAAAGAGAGTAGAATGAAGGACGGTAACGATGACCAAAGACAAAATAGAATGAATGGTAAAGACAACCAGAGTCAACATGGCAAAACAAAACCTGATGATAAACCAATGGATGGGCCAAATCCAGACCACACACCAACTGGTGCACAAAGCCAAGAAAACAGACCAACTGGTACCCCAAACCCAGAAAACAGACCGAAAAGGAGCAACGGTAACGATGGCCAAAAACAAAATAGAAGGAATGGTAAAGACAACCAGAGTCAACATGGCAAAACAAATCCTGATGATAAACCAATGGATGGGCCAAATCCAGACCATACACCAACTGGTGCACAAAGCCACGACAACAAACCAACTGGTACCCCAAACCCAGAAAACAGACCGAAAAGGAGCAACGGTAACGATGGCCAAAAACAAAATAGAATGAATGGTAAAGACAACCAGAGTCGACATGGCAAAACAAATCCTGATGATAAACCAATGGATGGGCCAAATCCAGACCATACACCAACTGGTGCACAAAGCCAAGACAACAGACCAACTGGTACCCCAAACCCAGAAAACAGACTGAAAAGGAGCAACGGTAACGATGGCCAAAAACAAAATAGAATGAATGGTAAAGACAACCAGAGTCAACATGGCAAAACAAATCCTGATGATAAACCAATGGATGGGCCAGATCCAGACCATACACCAACTGGCGCGCAAAGCCAAGACAACAGACCAACTGGTACCCCAAACCCAGAAAATAGACCGAAAAGGAGCAACGGTAAAGATGGCCAAAAACAAAATAGAAGGAATGGTAAAGACAACCAGAGTCAACATGGCAAAACAAATCCTGATGATAAACCAATGGATGGGCCAAATCCAGACCATACACCAACTGGTGCACAAAGCCAAGACAACAGACCAACTGGTACCCCAAACCCAGAAAATAGACCGAAAAGGAGCAACGGTAACGATGGCCAAAAACAAAATAGAAGGAATGGTAAAGACAACCAGAGTCAACATGGCAAAACAAATCCTGATGACAAACCAATGGATGGGCCAAATCCAGACCACACACCAACTGGTGCACAAAGCCAAGACAACAGACCAACTGGTACCCCAAACCCAGAAAATAGACCGAAAAGGAGCCACGGTAACGATGGCCAAAAACAAAATAGAAGGAATGGTAAAGACAACCAGAGTCAACATGGCAAAACAAATCCTGATGATAAACCAATGGATGGGCCAGATCCAGACCATACACCAACTGGTGCACAAAGCCAAGACAACAGACCAACTGGTACCCCAAACCCAGAAAATAGACCGAAAAGGAGCAACGGTAACGATGGCCAAAAACAAAATAGAAGGAATGGTAAAGAAAACCAGAGTCAACATGGCAAAACAAATCCTGATGATAAACCAATGGATGGGCCAAATCCAGACCATACACCAACTGGTGCACAAAGCCAAGACAACAGACCAACTGGTACCCCAAACCCAGAAAATAGACCGAAAAGGAGCAACGGTAACGATGGCCAAAAACAAAATAGAAGGAATGGTAAAGACAATCAGAGTCAACATGGCAAAACAAATCCTGATGACAAACCAATGGATGGGCCAAATCCAGACCACACACCAACTGGTGCACAAAGCCAAGAAAACAGACCAACTGGTACCCCAAACCCAGAAAATAGACCGAAAAGGAGCAACGGTAACGATGGCCAAAAACAAAATAGAAGGAATGGTAAAGACAACCAGAGTCAACATGGCAAAACAAATCTTGATGATAAACCAATGGATGGGCCAAATCCAGACCACACACCAACTGGTGCACAAAGCCAAGAAAACAGACCAACTGGTACCCCAAACCCAGAAAACAGACCGAAAAGGAGCAACGGTAACGATGGCCAAAAACAAAATAGAATGAATGGTAAAGACAACCAGAGTCGACATGGCAAAACAAATCCTGATGATAAACCAATGGATGGGCCAGATCCAGACCATACACCAACTGGTGCACAAAGCCAAGACAACAGACCAACTGGTACCCCAAACCCAGAAAACAGACCGAAAAGGAGCAACGGTAACGATGGCCAAAAACAAAATAGAATGAATGGTAAAGACAACCAGAGTCAACATGGCAAAGCAAATCCTGATGATAAACCAATGGATGGGCCAGATCCAGACCATACACCAACTGGTGCACAAAGCCAAGACAACAGACCAACTGGTACCCCAAACCCAGAAAATAGACCGAAAAGGAGCCACGGTAACGATGGCCAAAAACAAAATAGAAGGAATGGTAAAGACAACCAGAGTCAACATGGCAAAACAAATCCTGATGATAAACCAATGGATGGGCCAAATCCAGACCACACACCAACTGGTGCACAAAGCCAAGACAACAGACCAACTGGTACCCCAAACCCAGAAAATAGACCGAAAAGGAGCAACGGTAACGATGGCCAAAAACAAAATAGAAGGAATGGTAAAGACAACAAGAGTCAACATGGCAAAACAAATCCTGATGATAAACCAATGGATGGGCCAAATCCAGACCACACACCAACTGGTGCACAAAGCCAAGACAACAGACCAACTGGTACCCCAAACCCAGAAAATAGACCGAAAAGGAGCAACGGTAACGATGGCCAAAAACAAAATAGAAGGAATGGTAAAGACAACCAGAGTCAACATGGCAAAACAAATCCTGATGATAAACCAATGGATGGGCCAAATCCAGACCACACACCAACTGGTGCACAAAGTCAAGACAACAGACCAACTGGTACCCCAAACCCAGAAAACAGACTGAAAAGGAGCAATGGTAACGATGGCCAAAAACAAAATAGAAGGAATGGTAAAGACAACCAGAGTCAACATGGCAAAACAAATCCTGATGATAAACCAATGGATGGGCCAAATCCAGACCACACACCAACTGGTGCGCAAAGCCAAGAAAACAGACCAACTGGTACCCCAAACCCAGAAAACAGACTGAAAAGGAGCAACGGTAACGATGGCCAAAAACAAAATAGAAGGAATGGTAAAGACAACCAGAGTCAACATGGCAAAACAAATCCTGATGATAAACCAATGGATGGGCCAAATCCAGACCACACACCAACTGGTGCACAAAGTCAAGACAACAGACCAACTGGTACCCCAAACCCAGAAAACAGACCGAAAAGGAGCAATGGTAACGATGGCCAAAAACAAAATAGAAGGAATGGTAAAGACAACCAGAGTCAACATGGCAAAACAAATCCTGATGATAAACCAATGGATGGGCCAAATCCAGACCACACACCAACTGGTGCACAAAGTCAAGACAACAGACCAACTGGTACCCCAAACCCAGACAACAAACAGAAAATGAACGACGGTAACGATGGTCGAGATAAAAAAGGAAGGAATGGTAAAGGCAGCCGAGACAACATGGCAAGTTAAACCCAGATGACAGATCAACTGATGCGTCAAACCCTGAACACAAACCAACATAAACAGGCCATAAGCCAATCAATTGATAGTAACAATGAAAAGTTTCAAATATATAGACACAAATATCATATTTCAAATCTTAATTTCATTTATTTTTTGGACATTCATTGAAGAATTAAAAATAAACATGCTTATGCATAAGATTAAAATAAGCCAATAAAATGACTCAATAAATATATTATCATTTGTACATCTTAAGTAATTCTTATAAGTTACCACATCAGTGGTGTAATGGTTAGCCTGCTCGCCCAAAGTGCTATAGATTGTGGGTTAGAGCTCTGGTCGGGTCAAATCAAAGACTGTAGAATTGGTATTTGTTGCATCTCCGCTAAGAATACAGGTTTATGGAGTAAGAGCAAAGACTGGTTCACCCGGAATCAGGATAATGTGTTCGCGAACAGCGACATGTCTATTGTAGTTAGCTGGCGCTGTAAAGCACCAATCAACCGTGTAGGCTTAGTACGAAGCGAATATCATCATTATCATTTCATTGAATTTAATTTGTTCTCGCCATGGTATAGCTGAAAAATTGACCATTTAGCGCAAAAGAAAAACACTCACTCACTCACTAATTAAGGAATTGTGTTTTCTTATCTGATGGTGCATGTCAGATTTACCCAATACTTATCTGAGTGTCTGTCGTGGTCTAGAAGTTGTATGCTAATATACTTGAATATTCATCCTGTAAGAAAAGTTTGAAGATTCCAAAGGGTTAATCAGAAGTCATAAATCTAAAAAGGGGCAGAAAATTCATTGAGCAAATGACAAAAGGAGAAAAAGGTAAACACTGATCCACAAAACACTACACAACAAACTCGACGAAAGATACAGAAAAAACGCTGTGAAATCATGCACTTCGGAAGGTAACGAAGAAATGAGAGTTCTGATATGTTGGTTTTCTTTGTTGCTAAAGACTGCAAATTGTCCTTTGTGTGCAAGGACCATGGTACTATTCAAACACTTATTTTCTTCTCGTATTTTCCCCCCACACATAGCCAACGTACACCCCTTTAGAAAGAGTTGTACCCCCAGCTGACAAACCATGTCCTATTTCTCTACCTCGATTTCATATGTTGTAAGTAAGAGAACTACATGTATCTTATTTACTCCACACGGATTGTCTCTGGATTAACCTATATCAGTAGTCAAAACATTTGAAAAACAATACTTTTATTAGTTGTTGCGAGCATTTAAGATGAAGAACCATAACAAGATAACTAAAATACGTTATCATCATCTATGAAATATTTCTTACCAGCATAACTATATCTGGCAACATACATAGAATTAAAGTTGTTTATGCTGAATTATATAAGTACAGTAAACTGTGGTTGTAACGAATTACTGGGAGTAGAAGACATTTGCTCGTCGTTGTTAAAACGGGAAACATTGTACCTGTTTTAATCATTAGTACTGTAATTGTGGAATTGTTCGGCTTACAATTGTTAAGAGAAATTAGATTTTATTTTTTGGGGTGTTTTAACGCCACTTTCAGCAATATTTCAGCTATATCATGGCGACCAGTTTTAGTGGTGAAAGAAGCCGGAGTACCCGGAGAGAACTACTGACCAAGGGCAAGCAACTGGTAAACTTTATCACTTGCAGTTGCAAGTCGAGTGCACCTTTTTGTAATGTACAGAGCCGGACGCGAACCCACGCCGTATTGGTAATATGCTTGTATGAGTTGTTAAGCAATCCAACTACATAACTCATTGAGCCACCGGAGTCCTCGGAGAATAAGGGTAATGACAAAATTACCGAACTTCGAACAATCTTACAAAGGAAAGGTCAAAACTCATAAGTATATAAACAGAAAAAAATCAGTCAACAACCGCAAAACTGAAAACCGCAATGACCCTGACTTGGTACAGTTATTTCAAAAAAATGGCGGGTTGGATCAGATTTTAAAGCGCCAAACCTCCCGCTTTCATTACGGCTCAAAGGTTCCGGCTGTCACTATAACAGTATTGATAACAATACTGGAACAAAATAGGTAAAATAGTTGTCAAAGCAGTACCAAATTCATTGAAGTAAATTTCAAAAGCACTTTAACGTCACACATTGATAGAAAAATATTTTTGACATTTTTGTTGACTTCCTTGTCTTTATACATTTTCACTATGTGAAAATCCATCGTTTATTATCGTCTCTGCAGGGACTAAATATATTTCGAGAAGATCTTGGTATCGGAATATAAACTTTTTAAGAGATCGAATAAGACGAACCTTTTCATAGCCATGGTCCAGTAGCCTGTTTCTCAGATGAAGATGACGTTTCAGGATATCAGAAAAATTGCTACTAGTCCTTGCATAGCGAATCAATTGCGAGATGTAAACACCATATGCAGGAGAAGCAGGTATATTGCTGCACATATTTGGAAAATTTATGATTTTAAAATTGAAGTCGTCCCGTTTATCATAAATGTTATTACTGAGTTGACCACTGTCGTCAAATTCGAGGTATAAGTCCAAAAATGATGAGGGCGAAGCTGTATCTGTGGTCTCTTTAACTTCCAGCTCTGGATAATATATCAATGGAAGAAATTCTGCAAATCTAGAATTATTGATAGATAAAACGTCATCAATATACCTGTATGTGAAATTAAAGGCTCTAGCCTCATGAATCTTCTTATCTTTTACAAGCTTTTGAAGAAACTCCGACTCATATGAGTATAAAAATAAATCGGCTAGAAGAGGGGCACGATTCGTACCCTTTGCTATGCCGACGACCTTCTGAAACAGTGTCCCTCCAAAGGAAACAAATATGTTATCGATGAGGAACTCCAGCATACTGATCACTTGTTCCTCGGAATAGCATGTTTTACCTTTTTGAATTTTGCTTGAAAACACAACAAATTTTGAACCATACTTTCTATGATTGAAAGCTTTGTGAATTGTTTCTTTTAAGTGGGTTTTTAATTTGTCATGCGGTAGGGTAGTATATAGAGTTGAAAAATCAAAG
Source organism: Bathymodiolus septemdierum (assembly GCA_963383655.1). Lineage (NCBI taxonomy): Eukaryota > Metazoa > Mollusca > Bivalvia > Mytilida > Modiolidae > Bathymodiolus > Bathymodiolus septemdierum. The sequence goes on from OY726527.1 coordinate 3,074,013, forward strand.
GTTTTGATGGAGGATACCTGAGAGTAAGATCTTGATTTAAGGTTATCCAAAAGATCTTTAGAGTTTTTCAAAATCCACATATGTTTTATGCCACTATGCGAGAAAACAGCTTCACAATATTTCTGCTGTCCCTCTTTTACTGCAGACAGAATCTTTGTCAGGTGAATAGACAATTCTTTCGTCGAACAAGTTGATGATCCCGCTATGTACCTTTCTTTGTATGGTGTCTTATGAAATTTAGGTATCCAATATAAATAGGGTAAATCCTCACTCTTTACCTGAGGGAATATTTAAAGAGGTCATGAATGATCTGTGGTTAGCTAGGATTTCATCTGTATGTGGTTTTACTAGAGATGTTGCTATTTATGCCTAATTCCTTGATTAGGCATTCGAAGAAGTATGGTTTATATACAAACACGATATTGTTGGAAGATGAGTCTACGCTATACAATATTACACGGAATGTTTTATGAAAGCTTAAACAGTGGTTGTCTTCCCTCATCTCAAATCATTGAACACTAAAAAGACAACGATATATTATGGCGTTGGGAATCCAGGCCTTGGTTGGGGCAGAAACAAACATGTGTTTGTATTTTTGCATCTGCACTAAATTTATGAGTGATCATTTGATAACGCATTTTTCAGCTGTATCATGTAGAGAACAATTTACATGTTGATGTGATGATGATAATGATGTCCACTTTGTACTGGACCAACACGCTACTGGACCAACACGCTTAGTCTGATGTTTATAGTGCTAGCTAGCTGAAACAACAGTAGAAGGTTAGCCATATCGCTTCACTTTATTCTGATTCCGAGCCAACCAGTCTTTGCTCTTACTCTTTAGCCCTGAGTGCATAGCGAGAGGCAGCAAATAGCAAATGTAATAGTCTTGGGTTTGAGCTCGAATCCAAAATATACAGGTAACCATTACATCACCTATGCGGTTGTTGTGATAATGATCCCTGACCGTGACACAACTTTCTGTTATAATTTTCTAAGTGTCTATTGTCCGGTTTCCTGTACCGAGCAAACTGACTGCCAGTATGTGACAGAAATATTGTTGAAAGTGGTTGTCAAATATCGTTACCTCCACTGAAACAAAAATGTGTTTTTTTCGAAAGAGTCTAAGCTACAAGTATGTCAACATCCGTGAAACAAAGTGGAACAATTTTTTGTATCTTTTCAGGACTAGAGTAATGGAGTTAAACACAAATTTCAACAATATTTCAGTTATATCATGGCGAACAGTTTTGTTGGTGGAGGAAACCGGAGTGCACGGAAAAATTCACCAACTTGCCGCAAGTCACCTACAGCCTTTATCACATTATGTTGAATTGAGTACACCTCGCCATGAGAGGGATTCGAACTCACAACTTTAGTGGTGATAGTCACCGATGGAACAGGTAGTTGTAAATCCAACTGCCATACGTTCTCGACCACGATGACCCCTGTATAGCATCGGTTTCAAATATCGAAAGTGTCGGGCGTCACCGATGGTAAGAAAGTACTTGATGAACGTTCTTATTTATCCTTCACTCCAACACACTTCTTGCACATGTACAAAGTCAGGACAGTGAGCGGTAATGTATATGTGTGTTAGGGCCTAAGGGTATCAATTTCACAACTGTTTCTGTGATTTGTTTTACAAATTATTCTGATTTCGAGCGAACCAGTTTTTGGACTTTCTCCTTAATGATGTCGTGTCCTTAGCGGAGAAGCAACAAATACATATAATAATATATTTATTTATTTATCGGGAACAGGACAAAGGCCTCCGGACAAGAGCCACCCGGACCAACACGCTTTATGGGATATTCATAGTGCTAGCTCACTCGAAGAAGAACAGTCCGTGGGTAGACATTTCGCTCTACCCTGACACATTATCCTGATTTCGACCCAACCAGTATTTGCTCTTTCTCCTTAATGCTGCCTGTTTAGCAGAGAATCGGGATATACAAATTGTATAGTCCGTGGCTTGATCAAACCCACGATAGACTGTACCCGAGACAACGTTCCTACCCACTACATTACCAATGCGGTTTTTAGAGAGCTGCATGGTTTTTTTTAAATGTTAGCTTTAATGGATTGACTATAACTGGTAATTAGAGAGTATATAATTACAAGGAACATTTTACTCAAGAACAATTTCTATTAATTGATGAAATTCAAGACTAGATTAACAAATATTTTTTTTAGTAGTAATTGGTTTGCTCGGAATCAGCATAATGTACCCCAGTGGGGCAATATGTCTACCTGTGGACTGTTGTTGTTTCAGTGGGACGACATGTCTACCTGTGGACTGTTGTTGTTGTTTCAGTGGCACGACATGTCTACCTATGGACTGTTGTTGTTGTTTCAGTGGGACGACATGTCTACCTGCGGACTGTTGTTGTTGTTTGAGTGGGACGACATGTCTACCTGTGGACTGTTGTTGTTGTTTCAGTGGGACGACATGTCTATCTGTGAACTTTTGTTGTTGTTTCAGTGGGACGACATGTCTACCTGAATCATGATAATGTGCCCCAGTAGGACGACATGTCTACCTGAATCATGATAATGTGCTCCAGTAGGACGACATGTCTACCTGTGGACTGTTGTTGTTGTTTCAGTGGGACGACATGTCTACCTGTGGAATGTTGTTGTTGTTTCAGTTGGACGACATGTCTACCTGTGGACTGTTGTTGCCTCAGTAGGACGACATGTCTACCTGCGGACTGTTGTTGTTGTTTCAGTGGGACGACATGTCTACCTGCGGACTGTTGTTTTTGTTTCATTGGGACGACATGTCTACCTGTGGACTGTTGTTATTGTTTCAGTGGGACGACATGTCTACCTGCGGACTGTTGTTGTTGTTTCAGTGGGACGACATGTCTACCTGCGGACTGTTGTTATTGTTTCAGTGGGACGACATGTCTACCTGCGGACTGTTGTTGTTGTTTCAGTGGGACGACATGTCTACCTGTGGACTGTTGTTATTGTTTCAGTGGGACGACATGTCTACCTGTGGACTGTTGTTGCTTCAGGAGGACGACATGTCTACCTGTGGCCTGTTGTTGTTTCAGAAGGACGACATGTCTACATGTGGACTGTTGTTGTTTCAGTAGGACGACATGTCTACCTGTGGCCTGTTGTTGTTGTTTCAGTAGGACGACTTGTCTACCTGCGGACTGTTGTTGTTTCAGTGAGCTAGCACTATACAATCCCAGTAAGCGTGTTGGTCTAGTACAAAGAGGACACCATCATCTATTTTTTGTCTTGTTTCATATTCAAAATTTGTTTGTGTGGGTGTGTGTTCTGGTCAATCCAGGGGCAACATCCATACTTTTGGACAGTTCCCACTTTTTTGCCAGTCCATTGAATCCATCAAACCTAATTTTTAATAAGGTCTCTCCGTGGTCCGTATTCCACTTCTATTTACGTGGGTCAGGTTATGATCATGACAACCATGACACAGATTTTTGTCTGCCACTTTAAAAGTATGGAAAATTGAGTAGGAACGTATAAATAGCCTTTTTAAAGCACCCCGTAGTTTGATAAACAACTACCTATGCAATCAGTGCCTATAAAGACTAAAATTGTGAGTTCGAATCCCCCTCAGTCGAGGTGTTCTCGATACAATATTATGTGATAAAGTTTGTCAGAGACTTTCGATAGTACACAATGCATTCATTTTCCTCCCACCCTAAAGACAAAATGTGCATTTCAATCCTCATGTACAACACGCAGATAATCATTTCCTCCACCAATAAAACTGACCGACACGTTATAACTGAAATATTGTTGAAAGTGGCGTTAAACACCATAAATCAAACCTAACCTATATATAATATGCTTTATTTCTAATGGTCTTGTAGTTGCATGGGGAAATTAATTTAGAAAATTTGTTCTTCCCACGACATAACTTTGGCGTAAAGCATAAATTCTAAGATGACGTCCCTCTTTCGCTTTGTAGACAAACGAGCGATTTATCGATGGTATAATCTCATTCGCACATGCGCCGGTGAATTTGACTGACTTTTCCATTGGCAGCATAAATTGTGTGCTACATTTTCCGCAAACGTAAATATAAATTACCGTCTTGCAATCAAATTATACTACCGTATTTTACTCTTAGACATATCAGAATAGAAATAATTCATGGAAGCCAGAATGTGCTTTAAGTTTTAACATGGATTGGCGGATATTAGTAAATTTTATTCTTCGCTTCTGGCTCGGGATAATATAATAATAGCCGCCATTCCACGTTTAAACTCCCACCACATTCTGGCTTCTATGATTTCTTTCTTAATCAATCAATCAATTTGATATTATAATTTAATAACCCTTTACTTATATATAGAAATTCTGATATAACTTTGCCGTTCGAAAGTGAGCATAAAAAGAAATGATATTTATTTTTTTTTCGATCGAACGAGTATTTGCACGATATTAAAGTTGCTATTATGCATTCGCTTATCATTGTCCTTTCAAGTATCCTAATAACGTACAGACAATGATTTAATGTAAGCAATCAAAACCTGGGTAGCATTCCATCAGCTTAACAAGAAATGTCTCGTTTTCCCAGCTCTAAATATTATGCATACAAGCATGACGGTTATATAATTTGGCATACAAATGTAATTTGAATATTGTTTAAAAGCATCTTTTAGAGTGCGTATTAACATAATTCAAGGTTGATGAATGATATCGTGAGGATCGGAACAAACGGAAAGTATATAAAAACTAGCTAACTAAAGAAATCGTGACTCTAACGCGTTAGATTGAATACATCAATAATCACAAGAAGTCCTTTAATTGACAGTAAAAATACATATATATATATATATTTCATAGATCAACAAAGCAACAGCCAATATTTAAAGTATGCAATATCTCGTATATGCGTGTATTATTTCACAGTTCTTAACTGTTACTTACATTCTGGTATATAAATCATAAAAAGATCAAAGGAAAAGAATGCATACATGTTACGAATATAATTGTTAAGTATTTTTCGATTGTAATTGCTGATCATTGATTGGTCGATTGGTGTTTTACCATATTTGTAAATATTAGTAATGTTTCAACAATAGTGGACCACCACATTGGTGTAATAGTTAGCGTGCCCGACTCCCTTGTGCTAGATTGTGGGTTCTATTACCAGTTGGGTCAAACTAGGGACTATTGAATTGGTTTCTGCTGCTTCACCGCTACATAAGAAGCGTTCAAAAGTAATAGCATTTGAGCTTTGGTGTCTGAATAATGCGTTCAAGTGAGCTAGCGTTATAAAAGTCTAGCTGAGAGAGAAGGCCTGGCAAAAAATTGGAATCGAATATTTACATCAAAATCGAAAATTATTTTGTGATCGAAAATTGATTCTCGACCAGCGTAAATTCATTTTTGGGTAATTCGAAAACGAAATGACCATTTTGCCAATTTTAGCCAATGAGAAATGGGAAACCAGTATATAAGTTCTGCTTATTTCGAAGTTCAAAAACTCTGAATGCTATCAAAAATATTTCTTAGCCAATCAGAAACAATAAACGAAATTTGGATATAAAAAGACGCAAATAGCCACTTTGCTTAAAAATAAACATGTCTTGAATTATTAATTGTAAGAGGACAATGCATTATTTTATTTATTTATATACAATACATAATAAAATGTTTTTTATTTCATGAAATACAATGAATGTGCGTAAGTTAACTCTTGAATACTTGTCTGGAAAATTTATTCATAAAAATAGTCCACTGTCGGAACAGCTTCCAAAATCAAATATCAAAATAGAAGAAAGAGACAAAATCGATACCCCTAACATACAAAATAAATATATATGTATTATAATAATGTATTTATAAATGAAACAGGAACTATTTAATTATTTAATAATAATAATATGCAAATTTAATATTAATTGAAAAAATATAATATAATTATAATGCATTATTTTTATTTTATATTGTTTTATTTTATTCCACCTAATCCCACTTTTTTAAAATTCATTAGAGAAATCTAAAATTTCAAGTGGGAATAACTGGAATTATTGTATAAACAATGTGCAAACATTCGGATTAGGATATATAAACAATAACTCATTACCTTCAGATAAACTTGTGTGTGTCTATATTGCTTAAAGAATAGATAAATGAAATATAGTAAATTATAATTTTTATTTTAAGCTACTGTTTAAAGCTACTGAACAGTTGCTGGTGGAACATTTCCAGTATACTCTATCTCCCCTTCTGTTCTTAGCTTAAAACATAAAACCATTGTGAGCATGAAATTCTTATGATTCATCTTTTTTTTTCAAAGGTATAAATATTTTACTATTTATTTCATACTTTACTTCAATTCATATGAAAAAATGTTTCATTCTAATTTCTAATTTATTTTATTAATATTTGGCTTTTTCTGCAATATTTGACATAAAATACAGGTAAATTACAGGTAATAATTAATTAGCTGTAACAACATCTCTTGTATTTTTAAAAAGTGGGATTAGATAGAAGACACCCCCCTAACATACAAAATAAATATATATATATATATATATATTATAATAATGTATTTATAAATAAATATATATATATTATAATAATGTATTTATAAATAAATATATATATATTATAATAATGTATTTATAAATAAATATATATATATATATATTATAATAATGTATTTATAAATAAAGTATATTATAATAATGTATTTATAAATAAATATATATATATTATAATAATGTATTTATAAATAAATATATATATATTATAATAATGTATTTATAAATAAATATATATATATATATTATAATAATGTATTTATAAATAAATATATATATATTATAATAATGTATTTATTAATAAATATATATATATTATAATAATGTATTTATAAATAAATATATATACATATTATAATAATGTATTTATAAATAAATAAATATATATATATTATAATAATGTATTGATAAATAAATAAATATATATTATAATAGTGTATTTATAAATAAATAAATATATATTATAATAATGTATTTATAAATAAATATATATATATATATATTATAATAATGTATTTATAAATAAATATATATATATTATAATAATGTATTGATAAATAAAGATATATATATTATGATAGTGTATTTATAAATAAATATATATATATATATTATAATAATGTATTTATAAATAAATAGATATATATTATAATAATGTATTTATCAATAAATATATATATATATATTATAATAATGTATTTATAAATAAATATATATATATTATAATAATATATTTATTGATAAATATATATATATTATAATAATGTATTTATAAATAAATATATATATATATTATAATAATGCATTGATAAATAAAGATATATATATTATAATAATATATTTATAAATAAATATATATATATATATTATAATAGTGTATTTATAAATAAATATATATATATATATGATAATAATGTATTTATAAATAAATATATATATATTATAATAATGTATTTATAAATAAATATATATATATTATAATAATGTATTGATAAATAAATAAATATATATTATAATAGTGTATTTATAAATAAATAAATATATATTATAATAATGTATTTATAAATAAATATATATATATATATTATAATAATGTATTTATAAATAAATATATATATATTATAATAATGTATTTATAAATAAATATATATATATTATAATAATGTATTTATAAATAAATATATATATATATTATAATAATGTATTTATAAATAAATATATATATATATATTATAATAATGTATTTATAAATAAATATATATATATTATAATAATGTATTTATTAATAAATATATATATATTATAATAATGTATTTATAAATAAATATATATACATATTATAATAATGTATTTATAAATAAATAAATATATATATATTATAATAATGTATTGATAAATAAATAAATATATATTATAATAGTGTATTTATAAATAAATAAATATATATTATAATAATGTATTTATAAATAAATATATATATATATATATTATAATAATGTATTTATAAATAAATATATATATATTATAATAATGTATTGATAAATAAAGATATATATATTATGATAGTGTATTTATAAATAAATATATATATATATATTATAATAATGTATTTATAAATAAATAGATATATATTATAATAATGTATTTATCAATAAATATATATATATATATTATAATAATGTATTTATAAATAAATATATATATATTATAATAATATATTTATTGATAAATATATATATATTATAATAATGTATTTATAAATAAATATATATATATATTATAATAATGCATTGATAAATAAAGATATATATATTATAATAATATATTTATAAATAAATATATATATATATATTATAATAGTGTATTTATAAATAAATATATATATATATATGATAATAATGTATTTATAAATAAATATATATATATTATAATAATGTATTTATAAATAAATATATATATATTATAATAATGTATTGATAAATAAATAAATATATATTATAATAGTGTATTTATAAATAAATAAATATATATTATAATAATGTATTTATAAATAAATATATATATATATATTATAATAATGTATTTATAAATAAATATATATATATTATAATAATGTATTTATAAATAAATATATATATATTATAATAATGTATTTATAAATAAATATATATATATATTATAATAATGTATTTATAAATAAATATATATATATTATAATAATATATTTATAAATAAATATATATATATTATAATAATGCATTTATAAATAAATATATATCACCGTTAAAAAGGCTGAAATATGATATTCTGTGGATTCAAATTGTCATAGGAGATGTTTGATGCAACACAAATCACGAAAAATTTGGGGATTTTTCAAGGTCAATTGTGGCGCAATGGATGGAGACTTAAGGAGACTTAAGAAAATATTGGAAGCAAAATGATTGATCTATGTCATACTAAAAGGGATAGGAAAAGTTTCCAACAGATTCTACAAATTTTTATTTTTAATGGTGATCGGTTGAGGACGCTATGAATGAAAAAAAAGATGGCGACAAAATGTCCCTCTCGAAAATTGCAGATGATCACATTTAACATTCAACCCAACCATTCTTATGTTAATTCCATTCATATATAGATATCTATCAATAATTTACCGAGAGGGACTCGCCATTAATCATCCATGAACGCAGTAATCGGCTTAGTAAAACACTGAAAATTCGATAATGTCACCCTCATCAGATAACGATATATTGATGCCGACTTCCGGTTGAGCAACAAGTTAAATTGTGCAAACGACACCAACGTGTCGTGCCTCCTCTGATGTATTTATAAATAAATATATATATATATATTATAATAATATATTTATAAATAAATATATATATATTATAATAATGTATTTATAAATAAATATATATATATATATTATAACAATGTATTTATAAATAAATATATATATATTATAATAATGTATTTATAAATAAATATATACATATTATGATAATGTATTTATAAATAAATATATATATATTATAATAATGTATTTATAAATAAATATATATATATTATAATAATATATTTATAAATAAATATATATATATATTATAATAATGTATTTATAAATAAATATATATATATATTATAATAATGTATTTATAAATAAATATATATATTATAATAATGTATTTATAAATGAAACAGGAACTATTTAATTATTTAATAATAATATGCAAAGATAATCGAGATAATTCTAAATATATGATTTCATACTTTTAATTATTTTTTATTTGTCTTACAAGGACTTCTAAGGGTCTTGTCACAATATAGCTGAAATACTACAAAGGTTGGCGTTAATCACCAATCAATCAATCAATCAATCAATCAATCATATGTTTATTTCACAAAATAAAATAAATAAACATGTCTGTAAGTTATTTCGAGAATACTTCTCTCTTTTATTTTCAGTCATTTGGTTATTTTCCCTTAATATAAATATATTATAAATCTAAAAAAAATAAGGTTTTTATGCATGCCTGTAATTTTTTAAACAATGTATAAGCTATTGACATTGTCAGTTATTTGTGACTGATCGGTTGTTTTTCTCCGGGTACTCCGGTTTCCTCCACCAATAAAACTGACCGCCACCATATAACTGAAATATTGCTTAAAGAGGCGATATTATTATTAAACTGTTTAATGAGCTTGTCGAGTTACCAATGGTAAAGCGAAAAGTGGTATTACGAATTTTCCATTCGAACAAAACTGGTGACCCAGATGTTCAAGACAATAATTAAATCGAATTGCTATATATAGCGAATTTCGTTTGTTATGAACTACAGGTAATTAATTTTGAAAGACCCCTAAAGGTGATATGAACGAGATTCTAAGTAATGATATTTCAATAATAATTTGGTATGATGTTTTTTTACCAATAATTGTAGAATACATATTAACCCTGCTGAGTATTGGTGACGGTTCAAAACGCTCGACACACAATGCTGTATAACATCCCTGCAGACATATAGGTTAGCTGATGATCCCTTCTCGATGGATATTGTCGGGGTATAATCTGTAGACGGTTGTGAGTTCGAATCCCGCTCATGACAAGGTGTACTCGATACAACATTATGTGGTAAAGTTTGTCAACGCCTTACGACAGATCGATGTTTTTCTCCGGTTTCCTCAATAAAACTAGACCGCCATTAAATAGACTTCCATAATATACAATGTAGCTGAAATATTGTTGAAATTGTTGTTGAGCGCGTTACACATTAAACCTGTTATGTTGTTGAGCACGTTACACATTAAACCTGTTATGTTGTTGAGCACGTTACACATTAAACCTGTTATGCTGTTGAGCACGTTACACATTAAACCTGTTATGTTGTTGAGCACGTTACACATTAAACCTGCTATGTTGTTGAGCACGTTACACATTAAACCTGCTATGTTGTTGAGCACGTTACACATTAAACCTGTTATGTTGTTGAGCACGTTACACATTAAACCTGTTATGTTGTTGAGCACGTTACACATTAAACCTGTTATGTTGTTGAGCACGTTACACATTAAACCTGTTATGTTGTTGAGCACGTTACACATTAAACCTGTTATGTTGTTGAGCACGTTACACATTAAACCTGTTATGTTGTTGAGCACGTTACACATTAAACCTGTTATGTTGTTGAGCACGTTACACATTAAACCTGTTATGTTGTTGAGCACGTTACACATTAAACCTGTTATGTTGTTGAGCACGTTACACATTAAACCTGTTATGTTGTTGAGCACGTTACACATTAAACCTGTTATGTTGTTGAGCACGTTACACATTAAACCTGTTATGTTGTTGAGCACGTTACACATTAAACCTGTTATGTTGTTGAGCACGTTACACATTAAACCTGTTATGTTGTTGAGCACGTTACACATTAAACCTGTTATGTTGTTGAGCACGTTACACATTAAACCTGTTATGTTGTTGAGCACGTTACACATTAAACCTGTTATGTTGTTGAGCACGTTACACATTAAACCTGTTATGTTGTTGAGCACGTTACACATTAAACCTGTTATGTTGTTGAGCACGTTACACATTAAACCTGTTATGTTGTTGAGCGGGTTACACATTAAACCTGTTATGTTGTTGAGCACGTTACACATTAAACCTGTTATGTTGTTGAGCACGTTACACATTAAACCTGTTATGTTGTTGAGCACGTTACACATTAAACCTGTTATGTTGTTGAGCACGTTACACATTAAACCTGTTATGTTGTTGAGCACGTTACACATTAAACCTGTTATGTTGTTGAGCACGTTACACATTAAACCTGTTATGTTGTTGAGCGGGTTACACATTAAACCTGTTATGTTGTTGAGCACGTTACACATTAAACCTGTTATGTTGTTGAGCACGTTACACATTAAACCTGTTATGTTGTTGAGCACGTTACACATTAAACCTGTTATGTTGTTGAGCACGTTACACATTAAACCTGTTATGTTGTTGAGCACGTTACACATTAAACCTGTTATGTTGTTGAGCACGTTACACATTAAACCTGTTATGTTGTTGAGCACGTTACACATTAAACCTGTTATGTTGTTGAGCACGTTACACATTAAACCTGTTATGTTGTTGAGCACGTTACACATTAAACCTGTTATGTTGTTGAGCACGTTACACATTAAACCTGTTATGTTGTTGAGCACGTTACACATTAAACCTGTTATGTTGTTGAGCACGTTACACATTAAACCTGTTATGTTGTTGAGCACGTTACACATTAAACCTGTTATGTTGTTGAGCACGTTACACATTAAACCTGTTATGTTGTTGAGCACGTTACACATTAAACCTGTTATGTTGTTGAGCACGTTACACATTAAACCTGTTATGTTGT